>JAMKCH010001216.1:0-99982 GCA_023653785.1 Ophioderma brevispina
TTAATTTCTTGTCCAGGGAAATTACAAGATAGCTGAATCTCTCTCTCATAGGACTCAAACGCACAATGGACCAGGTTACGGTAACTCCCTAAATTTTACCCAACATCTACATCTCAGCTATAACCATAACCCAATTATGGAATTCTCTTCCTGCCCATATTCCTGCACTCATACCAAGAACCAGCTTCAGAAGAGAGGTAAATCTGGGTGATACTTAGTCAGGTATAATCAAAACCAATTATGGAATTCTCTTCCTGCCCATATTCCTGCTCTTATATCAAGAACCAGCTTCAGCAGAGAGGTAAATCTGGGCGATACTTCATCAGGTATAATCAAAACCAATTATGGAATTCTCTTTCTGCGCATATTCCTGCTCTCATACCAAGAACCAGCTTTAGAAGAGAGGTAAATCTGGGTGATACTTAGTCAGGTATAATCAAAACCAATTATGGAATTCTCTTCCTGCCCATATTCCTGCACTCATACCAAGAACCAGCTTCAGCAGAGAGGTAAATCTGGGTGATACTTAGTCACGTATAATCAAAACCAATTATGGAATTCTCTTCCTGCGCATATTCCTGCTCTCATACCAAGAACCAGCTTCAGAAGAGAGGTAAATCTGGGTGATACTTAGTCAGGTATAATCAAAACCAATTATGGAATTCTCTTCCTGCCCATATTCCTGCTCTCATACCAAGAACCAGCTTCAGCAGAGAGGTAAATCATTTTCTGGGTGACTTTTCATCAGCAGCTTCTGAATGATTTTTAATCTACTTAGAGAATAAAGGTATGATTTTGGGAACCGGTACTCTCTTTACGACGAATTGAACCCAAGGCGATACCATTATTTTAAGTGTGAAGAACGAGGGGCCGGAGGCCGAGTTCTTCCACGCAAAATATGGTGTGCCGGGGTAAATTTGTTGTAGAGAGTACCGGTTCCAAAATCATACCTTTATTCGCATTTCTTAAACAGCTTTATTCCCCATTTTTTTTTTTTAGGTCATCTTTAACCCAATTGCGCAAAATACAACAAGAAGAAAGGACTGATCACCACCCACTGATCAAACAATCGAACAACCCGGGTGAACGCAATGATTCATCGCAACGAGAAGCAAATGTTGGCAGGCTACGGGCGCGGCCGAACGTCGAAAAAACGCGGGTTTATGAGTGAGCGCTTATTCAACCTACAAAATAACATCAATACGCAGCGCATACTACCTGGGTTTCAATTGTCGAATCGAAAACCCAGGAATCACCATGAAATTGCTTACATTTCACAGCTGTTTAAGAATTGCTGTTAATGCCTCCGTTCTGTATTCCTTGCATCCCCCCTTAAGATAGTGTTCTTTGTTGGAGTCAACTAGTACACCAGTGATTCAGAAAATGTGAATGGGAACACATAATGCAAAAAAAACATGCTTTAATACCTACTTTTGCAAGGCAAATAGTCTTAAATAAAAAACTGACGACAATTGCAACCACAGAATTTAGGTATAACTCTTACCTTTGGGGTGACATGGCAGTTACACAATCTTTTACATCCTTGATTTGCGTATTAATTTGTCAGCCATTATAAACACTGAGTACATTCAAAAACATGAAAAGATTCCACTTTTTGCCTAACTGAACTACAAATAAAATTTCCTTTGAAGAAGTTTGTTTTATTTTCTCAAGAAGAAACGATAAAAGGAGAAAATCAAGAAAACAAGGACCACAATTAATAAGAATGGTAAAAAGTAATATGGCTTACCTAGATTAATTCCAATACCTCCGGGTTTTAGGAGCTTGTAGATATTTTCTACAACAATACCATTATGTGCCGTGTCTATGAAGAAGTAAGATGTTGCAACACAGGTCCCAGCTCTCTGAAGTAAAAATAATAAGTGATACCCAGTTAATACAAAATTGGGGATAGAATATGGCATTTAAAACCATTTCAACTGCTAAATTCCCAGATGGCTTCCCTCAGACCTGCAGTCATTTAACCCTACCGTTATTAAGCCTACAATTATTTAGCTGTATTGTTACGTTAGCTGCAGGTCATTTAGCCTTGCAGTTCATTTAGCCTTCAGTCATTTAGCCTTCAGCCATTTAGCCTTCAGTCATTTAGACTTCAGTCAGTTGCCGTTCAGTCATTTAGCATTCAGCATTTAGCCTTCAGTCATTTAGGCCGTCAGTCATTTAAGCCTTCAGCATTTAGCCTTCACGTCATTTAGCCTGAGACAAATAGCCTTCAGGCATTTAACTGACAGTTCATTTGCCTGCAGTCATTTAGCCTTCAGTCATTTAGCCTTCAGTAATTTAGCTGCAGTCATTTAGCCGGCAGTCATTTAGCCTTCAGCCATTTAGCCTTCAGTCATAGCCTGCAGACAAATAGCTCAGTCATTAGAATGCAGTCATTAGCCTAGTCATTATCCTGCAGGTATGTAGCCTTCAGTCATTTAGCTGCAGTCATTTAACCTTCAATCATTTAGCCTTCGTTATTTAGCCCGCAGAGTATCATTTAGCCTGCAGTCATTTTGCTTCATATTTTACCCCATAGTCATTTAGCCTGCAGTCAGTTTGCCTAGCATTCTAGATGCGCTATTTCGTAGTAGTCGTTAGCCTTCAGTCATTTAGCCTGCAGTCCTTTAGCTTAGTTATTTAGCCTGCAGTCATTTTGCCCTGCAGTTATTTAGCATGAGTTTTTTAGCCTGCAGTTATTTAGCCTGCGGTCATTTAGCCTGTGGTCATATAGCCTGCAGTCTTTAGCTCTGCAGTCATATTTAGCTTAGTTATTTAGGCTGACAGTCATTTTGCCTGCAGTTATTTAGCCTGCCGGTCATGTAGCTGTGGTCATATAGCTGCCAGTGATTTGGCCTGCAGTACTGAAATCACAGACCATTGCTTCCTAGATATACATTAGAGATGGCCAAGACAATGTGTTAATGTACTCATCATAAGCACAGTGTCTTCAATGGCCATGGGACCAATTCTGTGATTCTATAAGCTCTCTTGTTTAAACTGAGCCCTATTTTGGTGTGTCCTTGGTGTAAGATATTCATGAGTTAGACTAGAGTAAAGACTCTTTTACGGAATAAAGCTGTACAATCCTTTTATAGAAGATTTCATGCTAGGCTAATTCTGTGAGTCTTACATGAAGGATGAACCCCTATTTTGACCTATTTTTGATAATTATGAAATCATGAAAACATTTTTTTACTATACAGTCCTTAAAATTCAACTTTTCAATCACATTATTATTATTATGCTGAATTTTGTCCAAAAAATTTATAATTTTGGTCAATGCAAAAAATCTCAATCATGAATTCAAACGTGGGCACAAAAGTTGGGTGACAAAATCCCCCATGCCCTTTTGGGCCAGGGGATAAAACCATTTGTTTCTCAATTTCAATAAAAAGTGCTGCCTCTTTCTTTAAATTGATGGATCAAATTTATTCTTGACAATCTGTTAACTATCACAGATTTACTTCAGTTTCCAGGAACGGAAAGTTGTTTCAGACAAATTATGTTAATACGTTGTGGTTGTTGAATAAAACAATATCTAAGCACAATAAAATATGTATCTCATCCAGACATTTCCCATTATTTGAAAACGTTCAGGCATGTGGCTTTGTACAATTACCAAGCAAAAGCAGAATGAAATCAACATCATGTTAGTTTGGTACAATGACATCAGTTTTAATCTACCTTCCACCTTGTAAACAGCGGCTCAGAAGACCTTCCCAAGTACCTTTTCGCCTACAAATTTGTTTTTCCGTGCCACCGGGAACCTCTCATAGCAATAACACGTAATCATAGTTCCGCACAACAAACGCCCCTTGTACATTATCGAGAGCTGCGCTTAAGTCTAGCGGGTTCAATTTCTAACGTATGGTATGTGAACGATCAAGAAATTATTAAAGATTGCTATGCGCTTCTTTGTGTAAACAGTATTTTCAATATTTCTTCATCATCTTCAGAATTTCTTGAAACCAGCCAGAAAGCTATAATATCAACTGTAGGGCATTTAGAGCGTACGATTGAGCGAACAGGAATTGAGTGGAGGCCCCCCTAATGTCCGCCAGCGGCATGATTAAAACAACGACGCGTAATATGAGACTATTTACATGATGATACGTCACAACAGGGTATAAGCTCTGTGTTTACAAATTCCACTCATACTTTCGTAATACTTTCACCGCATGATTCCCTACTTCTAAAGATAAATTTCTAGTAATTACAAGTTTCAGTGGATATATCAAGCATTTTTACTTATCTGTATAACTGTTTGTTGGATTATTTGGTAAGATATACCAAGAATATGCAGTAACTTGGGCAGGTAACCGGGACGGTAACTGAGTCTAGGATTGAAGTTGAGACTGAGTCTAGGCAAGGATGTATGATTTGTCGGGCGAGGAACGGGGCTAGGAATATCGGACTTGCATCATTGCATGTTTATTTCTTTTGGACTTGGCAATTTCAAATTCATGTGCAGTGCTTAACATTGAGTTTGTGTACCGTTCGTGACCGTGTACTCTAGCGTATTGCTGTGTTGATACACTTGACCGATGTTACCTTCCCGGCGACAAAGAAAGAAATGGAGTCAACACGCCATTACCCATCGATAATATGGTTCGCGCGCAAAGGATTATGGGGGCTGGCTTCCGAGCTGCTGTTCACCTTGTATAAGCAGCAACCACCACAATGCTGACCTTGACCGACTTAGCAGCTGGCAACAACGGTGGCAGATGAAGTTTAATGCCAACAAATGTTTTGTGCCAAAGGTGACAAATTCAAGAAATCCCCAAACACACTCATATGTACTATCAACCACACATTGCAAGAAACTAAATCTCACCAATATCTTGGCGTTGATATATATGAAGTGGAATTCTCATATAAATTCCATTGCAGCTAAAGGCAACAGAAATTTGGGTTTTGTAAAAAGAAATTTGAAGGCATGCACTAAAGAAATTGAGAACCTTGCATAGAGTACATTTGTTAGACCTTCTTTGGAGTACTGTGGTGCCATCTGGGATCCTTACACAGCTGATTTGACATCTAAGCTGGAGGCAGTTCAATGTCGAGCAGCCCGCTTTGTGTGCAACAATTACAACTAGCACTGCAGCGTATCTGGCATGTTACAAGATCTCCGTTGGAAACCATTAGCAGACCGGAGAAAGATCGCCCGGCTTGCCACCTTCCAGAAAGCTTGCCAGGGTCACCTCACCATTCCAATTGAAAACCTGCTGCACCCGTTAACTCGCCCAACCAGGAAATCACACAGTAAATCTTAAAGGTGCATTTTGTGATTCCAGCACCTTCTGTTTTGTTCACTGTTCACTAGATATCCTTGAGAAAAGCTTATTCACAACTTTTTAGCTCATCCCGACTTTGCGGTTTTGCGTTATGAGCAAATGCTCGTCTCCCACGGTCCCATAGGCCACTGTGCTTTAATTTCTGTCCGTTTACGGACAGAAAATACAAAATCGCAAATTTCTTACACACACAACCAAATTTGCACGTAAGATTTGGCACACATGCATTACTAATATTAACGGTTCTGATGATATGAAAATCTCAACTTTTGTGAGGTAAGTCGGGGGGACGAGGCTGTGGATCACGAAATGCCCCTTTAAATCAACATCTCAGCAAATATGGATACCTATAAATATTCATTTCTACCCAGAACAGTAACAGAATGGAACTCATTACCGGACTCACTTGTACAAATTCAAGAGCCAAAAACTTTCAAAAAGCAACTTGAAGACCATCTGGACTAAATAGCTTCGCTTCACACACACGCACACACGTCACCGATCTGTTTTTCCCAACTAGGGGTGTTAGATTGTATTCTACCAAGACCAAGCAGTTGCTCTTTTAAGATCAATAACAATGATATGCAAGCCAACACATGGTGCGTTTGCATTTTGGGTGCCACGGTCCCCTCAACTCAACATAAAAAGTGTTAACCATGAGAGTTCTTCTATTTTTCACAACCCCCATTTTCAATGATTTCCTCATGTTTTTATCCCCCTTTTTTTTTTTTTTTTTAAAAGAGTGGGTATTAAAATACCCCCTATTTCAAGCTTTTCATGAACACGATTTTTCAGATCACCCCTTTTCATGACTCTATTACATATAAACAAAACATACAAGTATCAATACTTTGTGTCTCCTGTACTCCCAGATGAATCCTTTAGTTCGGAACGGGGACCATACAATGAGCAGCGCCGTATCGTCCGTCCCGTCCGGTCGTCCGTCTTGTGACAAAAATTTTAACCCACGTTTGGACACGATTTATCTGGAGTTCCGTAAAGGCAATAAGGAGTAACTTGGTGAACGATAGCGGGTTGAGGACGAGTTTCTCGACCTTGTTTAGAGGTTTGGGCGTAAATTGCTAATTAAGCTCTAATTTGGCATAATTTAAAAATTAAAAAAAAATTTTCCTGCAAGGCCTGTGTACACCCAGTTTTCTAGAGTTCCCTAAGGTTATAATTATGGTACCCTTAGTGAAAGGAAGTGGGCTGAAGAGTCCTCGACCCGATTAGATTTTGGAGTATTTTGTCAACTTGATTATGCAAATTGAGCTAATTAATATGCCAAAATCAGCGTATTGCTATATTTATGACACTGTACATTGGATACTCAAAATTCCTGCACTGCATGAAAGCTATCATGGGCCACATCTTTTTTTGCATTTGAAAGTCTGTGATATATGCAGCTTAGTTGTATGCAAATGAGCTAATTAAATATGCGTTAATTGCGTATCTCTGAAACTGTACATCGGATAGGCAAAAATTCCTTCGCTACATGAGACACTATGTCATAGGGAGGGGGGTGGGGGGGTTGGGGAGGGGGTTAGGTATTGCGGGGTGTTGGGGAGGGGGTGGGGCGTGGAAGGGTTGTGGAGAGGGTGTGTGTGGAAGTGTGGTGTGTTGACAGTGGGTTGATGAGGGGGGGTGGGGTGTTGACTGTGTTGGGAGGTGGGTTGTTGCGGGTGGCTGGGGAAGGAGGGGGGGGGTGATAGGGTTGGGAGGCGGTGGGAGTGTTGGGGAGGGGGGTGAGGGTGGTGGTTGGGGAGGGGATGTAGGCTGTTGGCAGGGTGTTGTGGAGGGAGTGACGTGTTGCGGGGGGTGGGGAAGGAGTGTTACGGGGAATGGGGTGGGGGGTGGCGTGGTTGAGAGGGGGGTATGTCTGTTGGTGTTAAGGAGGGGGTGGGGGGCGTTGTAGACAGAGTGTTGGGGAGGGGGTGGGAAGTTTTTTTTAGGAGGGGGGTGGGGTGTTGAGGGGTTGGGGAGGGTGGGTATTGCGGGGTGTTGGGTTTTTTGGCAGGGGTTGCGGGATGGGGTGGGGTGTGCGGGTTGTTGAGGATGGGGATGGGTGTTGTAGTTGCATTTATCGCATGTTAGTGATCGCGACATTCGGCGGAGACATATTTTACGCAGCGCGGAAATACGAGTTTCGCATGTTGGGATTAATTACAATACTCTGTTATTACGGATGTTATATGGAAAAATGCAAACAAAGGAACTTCCGTGAGGCATTAGGACAAAAAAAGACCGATCGACCATGACCAATCCAGCCATGGATCCAAGGTAGAGTGTGGCTCTGTCTCCTTGATCTGTCTGCTGCTTTTGATACTGTGGATCAGTTTTGTTTTAATTAAGGTCGTCTTAAAACAAACTGGGTTTTGATGGAACCTTCCTTCCAATGGTTTTTATGTCGGAATTATCAAGCAGATCACAAAGTGTTAAAATTTCTGACAAATTTTCCATCCCATCACAGCTTGACTTCGGTGTACCACAGGGAAGTGTACGGGGTCCTGTTGCTTTTTTCAATGATACCCCGCATTCTTGGTGAAATCATCAAAAAAATTATAACTTCCAATACCACTTTTATGCTGATGACTCACAGAATATATTTCATAAATCCACTCAAGTTGAAGCTGAATCTGCTCTGCAAAACTGGAATATGTATTTTGAACTTCGCTGCTGGATGTCTACTAACTTTCTCAAGTTAAATGAGGACAATCGACAGAATCATCATTCTTGCTCTAAACATAAGTGCAAAAAACTTGCCAGTCCTCATCTTCACACAAAGGAAATGCATAGATTCGTCTATCAGACAAAGTTCGCAACCTTGGCACTATCTTTGATGCAGACATGACTTTAAAGGACCAATTATTCTAACCCATAACCAAGTGTCTTCTTTTCATCTAAGAAACATTGGACTTATTCCGGAAATATCTCAATTAATAAATGCCATGAACAACTAGTGCATGCATTGTTAATTCGCGTCTGGACATGGGGAAATTCTCTCTTTTGGAACTTCAGATACTCAGATCAAACAACTCTCTCGCTTACAAAATATAGCTGCTCGGATGTTTGTTACCCGCACAAAAACAAGGGAGAATATTTCACTGTTCTAAAGGAATGCACTGCGTTTACCTATGTATACAAGATGGTGTTTAAAATACTTGTATATGTTTATCGCGCAACCAATATGTGGCTCCTTCGTACATCTCAGTCTTCTCTGCCATATAAAAACCAACTGTGATTTACGATCTACAAACAGGTATTACTCTCTGTACACGGTGTTGAGATCATGGGGATACCGTGCTTTTGTCTTGTGCTGCTCCATTTTTTGGAATCGACTCCAGGACTTATTAAATCCGCTTCCCTCACTGAATTCTTTTAAATCCATGCCTAGACGTCATCATGAGTTCTGACTCTAATCATTTTGATTTTGTTACTTTTGTTACAGATGTGTACTTGGAATTCCATTGTAAGAATGATGGCTTTGTCATTCTACCTGCACTGTTCACCTTTTATTTTGTTCTGTCATGTCCAGTGCTGGTGATCATGAAAAAACCTATCATTTCTTTCATTTTGTTTATTTTTGTTAATTATGTTTGTTCTTAGTCTGCTTATTTTGGTTTGCTTTGATGTGTCGCTGCGCCACGAGCATCTTTTTGATGGATAACCGGCGCACAATAAGTTTTCATTATTATTATTATTTTTTTAAATTTTGCGGAGACGTATGCTCAGAGTACCCCCTTTTTTCGTGATTTTGCAGTCCACGATGACAGCAAAAAATATACCCCTTTTCCGCGAAATTTAGAACTCTCATGGTTACCACTTTTATGTTGAGTTGAGGGACCGGGATTCTGTGCCATACTTTTAAGCATGCCTGGTCAAAGGAGACTGTGAGGTCATCATACCAAACGATCACTAAATACATTTTTGCATTTTTGCCTAGAAAACCCAAATTTCAGAATTTCAGAATGGTGTTTCAAAATATTTGGAACAAGTAAAATTTGTTGTTTTGCTTTGCAATCATGCAAACCTGTTCTTGGTTTTGTTCGTTTACTATCATAAGCCAAATACACAGGGTGAAGATACTGTGCCTATTGATAGCAATAGGGAATGAAGTGTGTAGGATCTTCACCAGAAGTCAATGGAGAAGACTGGAAAGAAAAGAAGTATTTATTATGTCTAATACCAGGGACAGAATTTCATGTGAGTCTGCGAGTCAACTCGCGCAGAGACATCGCGCAAGTTTGATACAGCGCGAGTCCATGTGGACTCGCGTAGAAACATCAGACATTCATTGATAATCAACTCGCATCACTCAAAATTCTAAGTTTGTGACCGATGCATGCAGTGATTGGCAATGACCATTTACTAGTACGTTTTAAGCCAATTTGGGACTCTTGCAAAACTGTAGGGGCCTACTACAAGAAATTTGTGCGAGTCCATGGACTCACGCAAAAATATATTGCGAGGGTCCACTTGGACTCACACGGCTCTTTACGAAATTTACCCCTGTAAATATTGCTTTATAGGACAGAATTCCATTAAAGGGGATGGCCCGTTTGATAAAGTTTTTCTTGATTGAATGACCTTGACCCCAAAAACCCATCGTCAAAAGTTTCCCGCCGATATTTAAATCCGTTGTCAGGAGAGCTAAAACATATTTTGTAAAGCCCCTGTAAAATTAATATTGGTCGACCAAATTGGGGCACATTTTTGTTCATAACATCCAAACCAAACACATTTTGTCCCTAAGATTTCACAGAGTAAATGAGCAAAAATAATAGCTTTCTTTAGACACCAAAATATTGACCACTTCAGGGAAAATCTGGGGTTCTGGGGACGAGGCTATTGCAATCGGGCCATGGACCTTTACGGATTATTTCTTTATAATCTGAAAGGGCCTATTTTATCAAATACATACCTTTCTGAGTATACTTCTAGAAAGTCTCCAGCCACCATGGAGAAGTTTGCACTACTGGGTAATAAGGATGGGTTGACATCTGGAAATTGGACTGGTCTAATTTGATTAGTCAGGAGTTTGTTGTTGCTAAATTGTGTAATCCATGGATACAGGGTAAAGGCTTCTACTTCAGGAGTTCTATAAACACAAGTAATAAACATAATGACTGCACACATCTTGGCCATTTTCAAGTACATGTATTAAAATTTCTGTAATACATTTTTATTTAAAGTGTCTTATCAACCAGTACCAGAACAGGTGGGGACAGATTTCCCCTAACTGCTCTGACCTGGAAAGTCAGCTCAATTGACCTACCGGGAAAAGGAGAGCAAGAAAAAAGAGAGCAGGCAAGGGAGGAAGGAAAATAATGGGAAGGAGTGAATGGGAGAGGGGTTAGCATTCAACCTTCAAACCCCTTCAGATTTTCAAAGTGTCAGTGCAACAAATCTAGCTAATTAAAGACTAAAATTGTAATTGAATTCACAGCATTTTAAATTTTTAAGCCCTGTACTTGCAATGGACCAAAATTATCAACATTTTAAAGGAAAATGATGCGCTTACCCTAAACAATGATCCATGCTGAGCTCCTGACATAAACATTAAAGACGGGGTGGGGGTAAGGATCTGCTCAATTTGGGCATTGGAGATTTCCAAACGGTAATTTGGGGAACTGCTACATGCACTTACTATGGCAGTCTTTGCCTCAGTGACATTACAAAATCACCTCTTAAAGTGACAGGAGATTTTTTAGGATACAAATTTCTCTCAAATTTCACTGGATCAGTTGTAGACCACCTACCGAGAACGTTTTGAAGGTCTATTGGACAAACAGGTGCAAAAGAAAACCGCAACCTCGTTTTGAACTTGCCTGCTATTGTAATCGTTCCCCATAGAAAACCATACTTTTGACTTTCTGTCGTGCACGATAGAAACTACTAAATCATCATCTTATTACATAAAGACGGTGTATTTGGCTTATTCACTTCAGGTGTGATCTAATACATTGGTAAACATTCCAAATATGTATAAAACCGGGGTTTGAGAAAAATTGGGGACGCTTCTTCCTGGAAATCTCCTCATGTCTCTTTAAACCTTCATTCAAAAGATCTCAGTAATATCATGATAATTTAGGAAAAAATCTGTCGAGGTTAGTGGATAAGCTTGCTGCAAAACAGTGCAATTTCCAATAATGGTCAATTAAGATTTTTACAGTACAGTTGGTCACAAATATTTAAAAATATTTGTGACCAACTGTACTAGCACTCAGGTTACGCTGGATGTTGATGCCAATTTGAATTTACCGTCGCTGTTAAGTTGGCATGCCCCCCCCATTGAACACTTATACATTTTTTACTCAAATTATATTAGCACAAAAATATCTAATGAATATACCTCACCTATTTCTGCTTGCATGTTTGCTTTGTAAATTATCATTATTTGTCAATTCAATTTCAAACACCACGTGATAGTAAAATACTGTACTGTAAAACTTGGTGTGAAATCCCTGCACCAGGATGCATCTATTGAGAAAGAGCTCAGATTACTACGACTGGAGGCAGTTACTTCCATGATTACCCCTGTATGTTAGCCTACGTACCTGGATTTGTAGAATATGGACTACCAATTTTACAAATCCTGAGTCGAAAATTAAAATCGGGACACAGGATCATTAACTTCCCAAAAAATCCCATCACTTCTATCGAGATAGAAATAGAGCATTCACCAAAAGCATGTGTCGTCTGCCCTCAAACAAGGTCACATGAGGTCACAAACACATGGGAGGACACTACCCAAGGACCATTGTATCTGATTGTCATTATTATGGATACACCAAGCAATCTGTTAATTCCAACCATTTTTGGTCCATGACCTATAATGACCTCTAGATGACCCTTGACCCACTCTTGAGCATGGTAACTTGCAAGGCACTTCCCAAGGACCATTACATGCAAGAGCCATTAAAATGTGTGCAGGTCTATGTGGAAACAGTGGGCAATGATGTTTAGGGTTAACATCTGGGTCAACATTTTTACTCTAGACAGATACACAGACACACTACCAGAGCAATCCCTATGTGCCACTTGCTTCATAGATGACACAAAAATAGTTTTCAAGTTAGAAGCTAGGTAAGGCTAGCCTGGCTAGGACGTCAATGACTTACTTGTTGAGTACAAAATGTGATGCAAAGAGCATGTAGAGGCTGAATTCATTGCCTTGGCAAGTATAACCTAGATTAGCTATCTCGTAAGCTAGCCTTCCTAGGCCTGCACCCGGGACTAGTACTGATATCTTGGATTTATTGCTGTATAAAAAAAAGAGAGAAAGAGAAATTGTCAAAGTATAACTTGGGGAATAATGTTTTTAAGAAACCACACTTTGCATATAGGTAGACATGGTATACTGCTAATACTCAAGGGTGTGAGAGACTACAGACAAAAAAAGAGGAAAAATACTGTAAAAATTGGGATTGGGTAAAATGACAAAAATAGGCTAAAAATACAAGAAAAAGCTAAAATTTGGCACTTTTTCTTTGGAAAAAGAGGAAATCAGCTGAAAAGAGGTATCACACCCCTGTAATACCCCTTGGGCCATGTTAGGAGCGTCCGTATCATGGATACACGCGGCCCCGGATCAGCTCACTCAGTTGAATAAATCCTGACACCACCACAAGCCATTACCAATGACTTGTGGATACGATAAGAAGAAACCCCTGTAATACTATGAATTTATTACTTTCCAAATCTAATTTGGGGGAAATAGGAGGGGGAGGGCAAGGAATTCAAGTGGAAGCCACCCTCCCATTTATTTCACCAAATATATACTAGATTCCAGCAAGAGAGGGGCCAATATTTGCCCAAGACCAGTTCTATTGTACATATGGTTCAAATAAATGATTACAATTGTAACCCTTTCTTACCTATTTCAAATGATAGTCAAGGTCCACTTGCCCCAAAAGTCTAAATGGTGATGAAATCTTGTAAAGCCCAAGGAGCCACTTGTATTCCAAGGTGAAATCAGCAAGAAAATCTACCGTTTTCCCCCCCCAGCATTTTAAAAGATAAAATATCGGGCCCTAAACACATAATTTACAAAGTGAAAAAAATGATGATACCCTAAACAATGTATGCATACATACCTAATCTTAAATGACTCTAATTACACTGTTTGTACAAGATATGCACCATGGAATACAAGTGGCCCTCTGGGTCTATTATTAACACTAGGATAGTGTGACATGATCTAGGCCATTTAGGCCAAGGAATCAATTTTAATAATTAGGGGTTTGACGTGTTATTGAACTACTCGATAAAATCTTCCAGAATTCACATATATGGTATTTACAACAGTGCTGAATAAGAATCTGAAATAAAAAATGGGGGTCACTGACTTTGTTTTTGAGCTATAGCCAAAACAAAAAAGAGATGTTGTCACTTTTAAACCATGCAAGTCTATGTGAAAAGTCCAAATTTGATGTTTAGATCGCGTACAAAATAAAAACCCCTCAATAAAATATTGTAATTTCTAAATGTTGAGGTCCAGATGTCGTTCTTCAAAATTTTGAAATAAAAAAGGGGGGGTCACCAACTTACTTTTTCCATCAAATGCCTAAAACAACTCAAATTTTTGTCTTTTTAACAATTTGGGCGCCTCGTTGAGCCGCAAGAAAAGTTTGCGGCACATTCGGTATGCAGCAAAGCAGTGAACGCGTACATAGAGGATGCACGCCTGAAAGTGGGTGTAGAGGACTCGCGATTGAAGTGATTTGTTTTTGTTTTAATTCTTCCCATGAATAAATGCAAACAAAACGCACAGAGATACACGGTATCTGGGCTAAAAATGCAAAGTCTTTCTTTTGCCGCCAACAGTGGGTACTTGCTAAATTGAATGCTCAAGCTCAAAACAGCTTGCGCATAAACAGATCACATGTCAAACAACTTAAAGGTGCAACGAGAGATTTCAAGTCATCCATATTTTCTGTGATATGTAGTGATTTCATATAAATTAGACACTCAATGGATTCTCTACCTTTTATTTGGTTACAGAAATAACTTAAAATGAAAACAAAAGGTGATTTGTATATGTTTATATTTCAATAGAAAACATAGGCTGAATTTCGTATTTGCTCCTATACGAAATTAGAAATTTCACAATTTTGTATCAAGAAACAGTTCTCGGCTTAATCCTTACAGATGGGGATGTTTTTGATATAAAGCTTTACATCAATGTCAAAATCAGAATTTTCACATTTTTTCGGGACACCTATTATTTGAAATCTCTCGTTGCACCTTTAAGACTAGTATTCTCAAACGGAGTGTAACTTCCCCCCCCCCCGGTCAGTATGCCACTGGCAGTCACTGCGATACATGTGATTAGTGATTACTTAAAATATGATGGTGAGTGAATTCAAAAGAAATTGTTTCAATAGCTACTGACTCTTTGGAAACTTCAAATTAAAAACACTATGGTCCTTTTATCTTCCTCGATTCAGTGACGTCAGTTATAATATTAGTTTTTAGTTATTAGTGCTGTCATACCCGCCCGGGCATATAAAGGCGGTGCAAATATGCACACGCAAAACATCTTTCTGAACGCATTGACGTCACTGACTCGAGGAAGATAAAGGAACTATATCAGTGATCAACAAAAAAAGTCAAAATATTTGCCGTTCTGCGCAGCGCAACGTGAGGATAAGTCAGTAGAATTCTCTTATTTTTTAACTGCAAAAATGACAGAAAATGAAGAAAACAGTGCTGTTGCAGTAAGTGTCTGAATGGACAGACTAAAATATCCAATTTTGCCCTTATTAGGTTGCTTTGGGCTTGTCGTAAGTTAGGCTACCCATATTTGTTACAAACATGCTAAAATTGATTTTTGATTATTTTTCTTCTGGTTCAGCAAGTCACTGATACATTCAGCAAAAAAAGAAAGTCCCCGTCTGATACTTTTTGACGTAACTCAAAAAGTATTTAATTTATTTTTATTATTCAAAAATTGATGGATGCACAAATTTCTTACGCACACAATGACAATTTGCATTTGCCCGATAGACATCGTTTTCACCATGAAATTGTCCATTTTATGATATTTCATGCAAGAAAAAAAGTTGCACTTTTGTCTGCAAATTTAATTTCACACAGAAAAGTGAAAAAGTACTCGTTGCTTTCTGGTCATAAAGCAACATTTATCAACTCAGCAAGGAAGCAAGCTGTTCAATGTTCAATAATGGGTAGGTCTACCGTCCTTCTCAATGACTTCAAGACACCTCTTGCGCATACTGTTGACCAAAGTGCGTATCACGTTGCTGATCTAGGTTGGCCCAAACCCGTTGCAATATGCGCTGAAAATCCTGCAAAGATGTGTTTTGTTTTCATTTTCCTTGATACCAGTTGGTGACATGAGCACGGTGAGGTGTTGCGTTATCATCCATAAAAATGAACTCATTACCGATAGCTGCTGCATATGGCACAACATGTGGTTGCAAAACCCAACACAGATAACACAATGAAATGACTTTTGCATTTTAATCCCAAAGAATTCCACAGTAAAAGATTATGTAAATCTCTACGAGCAGCCCTTTTCTTTTCAATGTGATTATGTAACAACACACGGACAGATCAACAGCAGTAGTATTCACCTGCTCAAGAAATTGTGAATGAAATGTTTAACGGTACACACTTGGAAATCAAACTTCTGTGTTTCAGGAAAAATAGTGCAACTTTTTCCCTTGCATGAATTTCATAAAAACGGTGTCCATCGGGCTAAAGCAAATTGTCATTTTGTGCGTAAGAAATTTGCGCATCCATCAGTTTTTGAATAATAAAAATAAATTAAATATTTTTTGAGTTACGTCAAAAAGTATCAGACGGGGACTTTCTTTTTTTGCCGAGTGTATTACCTTTATCCCTATGACTGTGGGAACTACCAGTTAATTGTCCCCGCCGAACAAGTTCGGAACGGGGACTATAAAATGAGCAGCGTCCGTTCGTCCGTCCGTTCGTCCGTTCGTCCGTGATAAAAATGTTAACCCATGTTGTATACGATTTATCTGGAGTTCCGTAAGGGTGACAATGATGTGACTTGGTGGAAAGAAGCGGGTGGTGAGTCTTGAACTGATTAGGACTTTGGGCTTAAAAAAATAGCTAATTAGTAATCGAATTTGAATAAGTTATGAAATTTTTCCCGCAAGGATTGTTTACAAGTTTTCTGAGTTTCGTATAAGGCAGATAATGATTTTGTTGTAACTTGGTGGAAGGAAGGGGCTTGAAGAGTTCTCGACCCTGATTACAGTTGGGTGTATTCGCGGCAAATTGAGATGTAAATGAGCTTAATTAATATGCAAAAATCAGAGTATTGTAATATTTTGTGATGCTGTCTGTACATTGGAACGGCAAAATTCCTGCGGTGCTGAAAGCGTATCATGGGGCACATCTTTATTGCATTGAAGAAGTATGTGATCTTGCGGCCAGCGGCTAGGTATGCAAATGAGCTAATTAATTAAATATGCGTAATTGAGTGTATCTCTGAACGGTACATCGGATAGGCAAAATTCCTCGCACATGAGACTTACTGGGAAAGAGGGAGGGGGGCGGGTGTGGGGAGGGGGTGGTGGGGAGGGGGGGGGGGTGGGCGGAGGGGAGGGTGGGGTTTGGGGGGTTAGGTATTGTGGGAGGGGGGGGTTACGGGGGGGTTGGGGAGGGGGTAGGGGGGTTTGTTGAGAGGGTGGGGAGGGGGTAGGGTTGTTGGTGGGTTGTGAGGGGTGTTGGGGAGGGGGGGGTGTTGCAGGGGTTGTTGAGGTGGATGTTGCGCGGGTGTTGGGGAGGGGGTGGGGTTGTGCGAGGTGTTGGGATGAGATGGGTGTTGCGGGTTTTGGGAGGGGGGGGGTGGTTGGGTGTTGTAGTGGCATTATTATCGCATGTTAGTGATGCGGACTATCGGCGGGGACATATGTACGCATCGCGTAAATAATGAGTTCGCCTTGTTTCATTAGTTTGGTTATTAAATAGAACACAACTCTTATTATAGGCATGATCGCAAAGCCATCATGTCCCTAACAAATGGGCCTGTATCAACAGGATTTTGCCATGTTTCTCACAACATCAACTTATGAAAGGGGCATACATGTAGCATCCCAGTTTTTGTTTTTTTTTAATAATTTTGTTCTTCCAAATAAGTAACAATTGTTTTTAAGAGTCATAATTTTGTATGAATACAAAAACAAAAAGAGTAATCTGCAATAGCTGCTTTTGATCACTCTTTTTTTTTTCTAGTCTTCAAAATGTGAAGGGTTGGTTAGTGGGTCTGAGGATGCTTCCTTGGGGGACACCCGCCACCAGAGACCAGCTCAAAATAATATAGTGGAAAGACATTGATCATACAGCTGTTGCAGATCCATCCTTCTTCTTGCACTCTTGGGTTAAATTGACCCCAAATGAATCCCTAATACGCTTTGACCCCACATGTCATCGAGTCACATGTGGTTACTCTACCCAACCTTGTTGTGTCAAGTCTCATTGAAATCATAAAATTATTTTGTTAAATATCACTCTAGGGTTTGCATTTTTACTTTACAGCTTTATTTAACACACCATCAGACAGTTCTCCATTTTCACAGTCCCAAGCTAATTCACCAGGGACAATATTCGGGCAATACAGTAGGCTCTTACCACTTATGTGAGGTGAGGGGATTTACTCTGTATCTCTGCTATGATTGGCCCATATCACCAATCTCTCTCTTCCCTGCCTTCTTGACTCCAATCTCGTACAAACTGCTTCAGTGTCGTACTGACTTTGTCCATGTCAAAGGTCATTACAGGCCTTGGAAAGGAGCCAGAATTTTCACCCTGTTAAAATGGAAGCAAACAAGAATATGGCATAAATTGTGCATTCAACCGCCGACATCTATATATTTTTTTTGCACAGTTTCTCTGTCAGAGTTCCCGCTTAGTAGGATTTTGGCCTCATATGACAGACAGGATTTTCACTGGACTTAATAAAATCAGAATGAGTAACAAAATGAGGCCCACTTGAATGCCATAATTCTAAACCTCTGAAAGGCAAAAATATATGTTTCCAAACCTCTAAAGCAAAATTTATAGACATAATATTTTTGCTAAATGCAGCATTCAAAATAATTATTGCTTATTGTGGGAAAACCAAATTCACAATATTGCAATGGGTATTACTATTAGTATTGTCTGACAGAAAACCAACTTGTTAACGTTAAAATAAGGAAATATGATTTTTCAAAAGTTTCACCAAAGGTACAGTACAAATCAGGAAATCTATGCAACATGTATTTGAAAACTGACAAGCCCTGATTAGTAGTACTACAAACATTTGGTAGGCTGGTCTCAGACCACAAAATATTCCTTTGGACCAGATAATTCTGAACATTTGGAAATTATGGGGTCCAGTGGACTTCAAGTTAAAAACCTAAGTGGGATGTGTCCCATGTAACAAAGTTTGACCTGTGATCTGGGTGGCCTGGGATAGCGAACACAAAACACAAGAACAGTTTTGGCCTATGAACACAAAACCTGTGAATGGCAAATTTCTAGTAAGAAAATGCTAAAATTTCACAATGTGCTGCAGTGTTGGCCAATTAGAATGAATTTTGGCGACATATTTATATATAGGGGCCACAAAGCCTTGTGAAGTATCCAGCAACATGTTGTGGAATCGCACAATGAGTTGCAAGCATTCACAATGCCTTGTTAGGTTCTGCAACACGTTCAGACCAGTGAGTCATAAGGATCATAACGTCGCCCGCATCACATACTGTCGTATTTCACATTTTTGAAGTTTTTTGAGAATTTCGCCTAAGTAACTATTCATCGAGTTCTTGCAATCCACAAAGTTTCAAAATATGGGGATGCCTAATTATTTAGTTTATAATTATATATTTTTGTCATTTTCCTCAAAATCATCATATCCGTATTTCACATACTGTCGTATTTTAAAATCGCCATTCATTTACACATGTTTTATATAGCGTTGTATTTTGCCGATCCCAAAATAAACAATTTCACATACAGACCTATTTTGACATATTTCCATCGATCTTTCGTAAACAAGCTTTTCACATAGTGATCTACTTTACGTACATTGAAAACAACAGTGTAATATGCGTTGTATTTTGCAATATACATTATTTGTGATTTCACATACAGACTTATAACTTTGTAGCCTAATTAAGATAATATAATTGTAGTTTTAAATTAGATTTATGGTTTATATTGGACTTTAAAATGTTTTCTTCAAAACGGTAAAGTCTAGAGGTTTCTTTTATGCTTCGTTTTACCATATAGACATGTGGGCGACGATAACATATTGCCACAACGCATTGTGAGAAAGTCACAACTTATTGTGGAAATTCCACTACACGTTCCCAAGATTCCACAATGTGTTGCGGGGCCAATCATAATGATGAATTTATGTGACATTTTTCAAAAAATAGACCCACAACCAGGGTTCCCACTTAGGTTTTAACTTGAAGTCAACTGGACCCCATTATTTCCAAATGTTCAGAATTATCTGGTCAAGTGGAATATTTTGTGGTCCAAGGTCAGCCTACCAAATGTTTGTGGTACTACTAATCAGGGCTTATCAGTTACCAAATACATGGTGGGTACGGTTTCCTGATTTCTGCTGTACCTTTGGTGAAACTTTGGAGGTATCACATTTCCTTTGGCAAGTTGGTTTTCTATCAGACACTACTAATAGTAATCACTTTGAGTTACAATGCGATGGCTCATCCACCAAGGACACAGTTCAGTGTGTTGAACTTGTACATACATTGACATGAACTGACCTTGTGTGATCTGAGTATCATACCCCAAACCAAGCAGTTTATTTCCTAAATACACTGGTGAATGGAAGATACCGAACTGTGCCAAGAGAATTGAGATTTTACTAGCTCATAGTGAATAGCCACTGTAATATTGTGAATTTGGTTTTCCCACAATAAGCAATATTTTGAATGCTGCATTTAGCAGAAATATTATGTCTATAAATTTTGCTCTTGAGTTTTGGAAACATATTTTTTTGCCTTTCATAGTCCTAACCCTAACAAGGCTCTAGACCACAAAATACCACACAAGGTAATATTGTGGTATATTGTGGTATATGATAGTTATAGAACCTACAATATTTTGTGGTAGTTTGTGGTATGTGATCTTATCATTGACTTATAAAGTGTGGTACATTCACGTTCACTCCGCACCCGACCCCGCACCATGTAAGCCTATAACACAATGTTCCCCTGGGCCACACTTTCTTGGCCAGCCCTGTACATTGTGCCTATGGTGCAGCTTGTTGTTGTACTTTATTACTGTGGTATATTGTGGTATATGAGCGTTACTCCAATTGGTATAGTTCTGATAAATCAAACTACTAAGCATACCACAATATACCACAATCCAATTTTGTGAGTGATTGTGGTCTAGATATGAAGTGCAAGTATGATGAAGTTGTGGTATATTGGATTGTGATAAGTCCAACAATAACAGCCTGCAGTCTAAAATTATGGCGTCCAAGTGGACCTCATTTGTACCATTCTGAATTTCTCTGAAAGTCCAGTGAAAACTATATGTTGCATATGACGCTAAAATCCTACTAAGCGGGAAACCTGCCCACAACTTGTGCAAGTCTCAAAAACTTGCGAGCATTCACCAAAGCGTTTCCGTGATATTGAGATCACATCATGTTATGAAGGCTCGCACGGCATTGTCAGTACTTTGCAATGCATTTATGGGCTCCATTTTTTTAAAATCCGTCTCCGACATTTCTTCTAATTGGCCGACACACACGCGTTGGAAGTGAGTTTCGCAAGTGTTGTGACTTTTGTCACAACACATTGTGACACTACATTTAACCCTTACTTTTCAATGGCCAACCAAGAGGAATTTGGGTCCTACCTGGCAAAACTTCGAATTTGAGCACAAGTCCACTTCACCTTGCATGGGCCCCATTTGTAGGTACAGTCACCATTACACCTTTAACAAGTAATTCATATTGAGGGGATTACATAGTAATGCAGTCACATTTTGCAAAACTTATCGGTAGAGAGAAGCAACCTATTGTGTAATTGGCTCCATTCATATGCATAAGTTCAATCAATCAATCATTTAACCAATAATCCAATCAAAATCCTTACATTGAGTTGGAGTACTGATTCTGTTTTCAAACATTTGGTCAGTATGTTTGACACTGAGCTTAATGATTTCAAAATTATGGTCTATACACATTCTTATATGTTCTAGGGTTGCGGTAGGATCGGGTGTAATAGTTGCTGTGAGTTGCTGGGTGTGAGTGAAAACTCCTCTTTGCTCTAGACAACCTATCATTCAGAAAGGTCCTGTAAGAAAGAAGTAAATAAATTGATGAAAAATATCAAAGTGATTTTTTCTGCGCAGCCTGGAGGAGCTGGACCAAACCCATATATTGGGTTAATTAACGAGGGGGCGGGCACTGGCACATTTCACAAACAAGAAATATTTCTTGCTCTCAAATGGATAAATGTCTAAGGGGTGGACCATTGGAAGAACAGAGATATATTTACACATTAAAATAACATACCCCAAAAAGATAGGACATTGATATGAGGATAAAGATATCCAGGTAATAATTTGTAGGCCAACTTTAAGTTTTCCATAACTTTAATCAACAAATGTGTATATTCCATGAATATTTTTGCTCACTCAGCTGGTAGTTTTAAAACACAAGGTTATAGAAGGTCCAAAACAGTGTGCATAGCGTGGAAACATTGCATTTAGGCGTGCGTGTATTGTGTAAACGCCATTTCGTCGTCTGCTGAAATTTCGGGTCGCCGGCGCGACGTTAGTTAAAATTACAAAATGTTCCGTTTACCATTAAGGAAGTGATTGGTTTAGTCATTTAGGGTGAGGGCTTTTGTATATATAAAAGCTTACAACCAGAAAAATATCGATTTTGACAAATCTTGAGGGCGCAATATTTTTCAAATGTGCCAGGGTCTCTTTAAGGGTACATGCCATGCCTGGAAAAGTGGGGAATATGGGAAATCACCATTTCCGGGGGGAATGTTTGACATTTGCAGGGAAATTTTCACTTTTACATAGAATTGAAGGGATATTTTGAAAACTTGGATGGAAATTTCCTCACATGAGGGGTTCCTCATGGATACATAGTTTCTATTGCCAGTTGATTGAACAATGTTTGGCATCATAACATGCTATTCTTAGAACAGAATAATGATCACCTGATATGAAGTACAAATTATATTTTTTTTCTCAATTGTGGGACAGTGAAAATTCTTGTCTGGATTGATGGCAAAATCCTATAAGACAAGCGGTTAAAGACAGCACCGCGGCATTTGTAAGCTCAACAATAGGGGACTGTCAGTCAAGAGGATATCGAAGTCCACCCATCCTATTGAGCTATTGATCAGTCGGTGATCAAGCTCCTCTAATTGAAATCGATGACGTGCTGTCATTGGTGGTGCGCATTGTAATTTTAGTATGACATTTCCTATTGCGCAAAGCTAAAACAAATATGAGAAATTCCACGGTAAAATAATGCACTCGACAAACTTAAAACATCAGGCAAACTCGCGTTTGTTAAAAAGCGCACAACCTTGAATGTTTGAGGAATTTTCGGCCATATTCGCTATTTAACACCTTTTCCAAAATGACATTGAGCCTTTCTGCACTGCAATGCAGTATGACATGTGGTCTTTATGCACTGCTAATGCGATTGGCATATAGAAATATGGAAAAACGTATCTTGTCATTGAAGACAGATACACATGGCCTCTTATAATTATATGTGGATATATGTTGCATATCTCACAAATTCATATTAAATTTACAGTACAGTCGTATCACACTGTAAAATATCAAATAGGATTTAACTTTCAGCACATTTCATTGATTTTATTCTTTTTCTGGAAATTAACTAGGCATATATGCTTCTAAGTCCTATGCTATAATGAGAAAGAAAAGGGAAAAAAAGACCCAATTTTTTTTTTTTTTTTTTTTAAAAAGAAAGCAACAGAAAGAAAAAAGAAATGGAAAGAAAGAAATGGAAAGAGAAAGAGAGGGGGGAAGAGTGAGGGAGCAAGAGATGCGGGAATAAAGGAGAAAAACAAAGATTGAAAAAATAAAGGAAGACATGTGCAGAAAGAGAAAAAAGAAAAGTGAGAAAGAAAGAAAAAAGATACTAGAAAGCGAAACAAAAGACAGAAAGATAGCATTTTTTAATATTCATTTGTTTTTAAATTTGTGTATTTACTTGTTTCTTTTTCTTATGTATATATTTCATTCTTTTTTCAAACATCGACATGACATACAGGCTCATCCCATCTACACCCGTCTGCATACGAGATTCCAGTGCACACATTGGTTTTTCTTTATTTTTTTGACAGTGTCATCAATTTCGATTAGAGGAGCTTGATCACCGACTGATCAATAGCTCAATAGGATGTGTGGACATCGATATTCTCTTGATTGACAGTCCCCTATTGTTGAGCTTACAAAGGCCGCGGTGCGGTCTTTAACCGCTTGTCTGAAGCGGAAACCCTGATCTTGCCGGTATTTTCCCGGACGATCTATTTCCTGGATGATCTACGATTAATCCCTATTCATGTCGGCGAGCTTTATCAATAATCAACCACCGTCACTCAGTACTCTTCAGCGATAACTTTACTTGTAACTTTGACAGTGCTCACACAGGAAAATCTTGCTCACAGTATAAAACTAAATTTCATCAAGTTCAACTGTAAGTTTCTGTTTTTTGCAGCTGTCAATATGGAGTACCACTTGAAGAGGTTAAACTTTGTGTTACAGGACTGGGATTTCATTTTCTATGGACTATAGTGAGCAAATTTGAGGCTGCCTTAGAGTTTTCAAGACATTATTTCTCGGTGTTCAACATAGAGGTTGCTACTTTCATTTTGGCCAGGACACAGCCACTCATAAGTGTTACAAAAATAAAGAAAGAAATAGAGAAAGGAATAAAGAAATAAATAAAGGAGTAAAGAAATAAATAAGACATTCCAAACCTTCCCAAAGTCCAAATAACCTTAGCTTAAGGGTTAGTAAAGTTCATGATTAAATTCCAAAGTTCCGTTCTTTATTACATGCTTTAATAAAAAAAACCAACATGAACAAACTATCAACCAGCACTTTAAAATTGCATGGTAAACTGTAGTAGAAAACGATCGAAAAAAATATAAATTTTATCAACAAAATACAATGGATGTTGGTTATTCAAGAATATATACTTGTAGCAGTAGGGAGGTTGCTTAGTAAAGCAATATTGATGCACATTTCTTTAGAAGAGCCGCCCGACCAATTTTTTCAAAACAAATTGAGATTTTACACGGTTGCATTTGTAAACTGGCCTCGTAAACTATACCTGTGGGAATGGGTTACTCTATCAATGTCTAATGTGTCGCAACGCAGGAAAATTTTTGTAACTAGAATAATTAATATCAGGGATCCCCGATAATAATTCAAACGGCTGCTGGAACGGCCTTCCAATTTGAATAGCCCGGAATTAGCGCCATGTACGTATCTACGCTCATCTAATTAGTTGGTTTTATTGGTTCAGGCAAGTCAAGTTAGAGTCATTTTTCTTGACGTGGCACTATTTTCATAATGGACACCATAAACTTAGCATTTCCAGCTCTGGCCGTTTAAGTAAATCTAGATCCCAGTCTAATTACAAAAAACCGCTCATTTTAGGTAAATACGCAATTTTTTGAGCATCTCTTCGTTCTCTGGTTTGGTTTTCTAGACCATTCTACCATATAGCATGTGCCAAAATATCACATTTTTGAAAATAGGGTCTCTAAAAATCGTGCTAATATGACTTAACTATGACTTAAAATAACACAGTTCTAGTAAAAAATGTGTCCTTAAACTCTGACTTCTTTTAAGCACAGGATGAGCTTCAAAACTTGTGACCACTAGCTTGCAACTGCACTGAACTATTGAGCTCACGGAAAACTGGGCTGTGTGTTTTGGGAGCTCGTGGATTGATTGAACAGGGAATACAATGACAAGGATTTGTCAACCCATGTGTGGCCATGAATCAGTGAACAGAGCACCATAACTAACCTCCTCCCACAGATTGCACCCAATTGGGTGTTAAGTGGAATTTTTATAGATTTATTGAACCTATCAACACCACAAAAAACTACCAAGTTGAAATAGAAGCTGAATGTCACCACCAACGGTAGGGTGTCTGGTGTTCCTACTGTGTATGCCTAGTCCCAACAGTTGACTCATTAAGAAGTCACAAATTTGTTGCCATAGAGATCTATTTAACAGGAAATGGGCTCAAAATTAATAAATTCGTATTATTCCAAATTTGTTTCAGCGGTTCGCGCAGCTTACCTGGAATCATCTTTCGTTGTATTTTAATGGGCTAAAGCAGCGTAAAAACGATGAAATTGAGCGAGAACATATTTCCCACGCAAAGCCCCTCCATTTTAATGAAATAAGGTCAATTGCAAGGTCACATGAGGTCAGCGTTTTCAGCCGCGGCCGACGGCATCGCCTTAATTTAGTAATATGCTGTTCAATGTTGTAGCACCTGTGTGGGGTTGCCGTCTTGCCGAGTTTCATATTGAAAAGAATCAGAGCACATTTTATTATTTTTTTGTTTGTGTGGTAATTTGTTCAACTGTGTTTTTTAAAGTGTTATGGCAAATTATATTTGAATTATATCGGAAAATAAATCTTGCAAATCAACAATGACTGCCATGATTACCTGGACACCATGAAACCAAACCCGGCTGAGAGTTCCTTTAGAAAGGAGAATTCCGTTTCTGGAGATGACACTCGGAACGAACGGTGGCCCGGGACCGTTCAGGAGGGCGCGGTTACATATCTAAATGATTCTGACAACTGGAGGGACAATCCCTGGTGATAAGAATGCCCCGCCAGCGTGTTTTACGAGATATATTGAAGATGACGTAAAAAATTGTTGGTTCCATGTGAAAGCTGCATGCATGAAATCCTCCCTAAATCCTCTTAATATTTTTACCAAAAAATACGAAATTTACACAAAACTGCAATGATGTGCTTGGCTTAGAGAAGATGTATATGAGTGGTAGCCAAAAAATCTACCTCTATTTATAAAATAAACTAACACAAAAAAAAAGAACATAAAGGAGTAAATATTGATACTAAAACGCCCACATCTGAAAATGTAAAATAACGGAATTACTGAGCATTGAAGAATAAAGTAATTAACTTATAAAAAGTTAAGTGCCTCACTCCCTTAAAGACCGGACGTAACTCATAGGCGCGCTATTATATAGTCCGATTTTGCACTGCGAAGTTATTACGTCTGATTTTGTGGCACGACAGCACGACAGCATATCACACCTCCATACAGAGTTATTATTTCTACAGGCAGAACCCTGAATTTCCGTTGAATGCGTGAACTTTCGTATTTGGTCCCATGCAACCTGCGGGGAAAAAGTAGTCTGCTAGCACAACCGAGTTTCATGTCTTTCAACAATTATGTTCATACTGATCAGTATCTCTGGTCCTGCAACGTAAGTATCAGTTTGACTTCAGGTAAAAGAGATGACTTGTCACGTACCCTCTAATCAGCCTTATTCTTCAGCTCTGGTTCTCCACTTTTTGCTAAGCAAGTATCTTCAAACTTTACATCACGGCTATAATTGGCAAGTCTAGAAAATCTAGTCAAGTGTATTTTTCCATCAATTTTCGGGTACTCCAAATTCCTATTCTTAGCCTAAGTCCAAAGCATCACTCTACTGTGGTTTTTGAAACCACTGTAAAGTTGATGCGTTTGGTCAAACAGGGGTCAACCGGGTCGAGGTATAAGGTATATACTTCCAGTCGTAGGGAAGCGATTTCTGTGTGTGAGTATGCGTAAACACTTGATCTTGGGTTCATATCCGATTTTGCGCAAGACATCGCTCACTGCGACTGGAAATATCCTGGGCTTGCTTTTTCGCACACCGTGTGACCCTTGAACCTTGCTCTCGTATAGCGGAACTGCGGAAGTGCTAATTTTCAACATCCACAGAATCTGGCCATTATTGAGGCAACTTGACGATTCAAACGACAATTTTATGTTATGTTTGATTATGTTTGCTGATGTAAGGATGCGTCCTGTTGGGGGAATTACAATACTCACCACGTGCTTGAATTTAGCGTCAGAATTTGTTTTCAGGAAGTTTGAAGCAGCGGTCTTGAAGTTGACTTCACATGATTGCAACAGTGAGCCTTATGTATGAAACTCAAAAACTCATAGCCTGATGTAACTGAACGCCAGATACGTCCCATATAAGGTTATAGGTGGCCAAGTTCAATAGTGAACCTACGGGGCAAAGGGAGCACAAAAGACGACAGGCACTTAATGTCAACCGCCTGACTACCGACGATGTTTGACCATATTGCACCCCGTGTTTTTTGGACCTCAACTTCCTTTCTAATTGAGCACCTTTTGTCTTTCGCTAATTCAGAAAATACTCTGCAATTAGCACCTTAATAAAGCACCCGACACGTCATCATGTTTTTTTCTTCAAGTTGCGCTGAGCTCGTTGGTATAAATTAATTTAAGAGTTAAACCATAATTAGGTGCACAATTGAACAAAGTAAGTTACCAATTTCATTAACATCGAAACCCTAGGCTATGGAAGTCTCTGGTACCTTATATACGGAGTGACCATTATCAGGTCCTAGCCATGGGACTAGTGTAGGCCTATACGAAAACTCTGCACGTTTATCCCGGGGCGAACTGTGTCTCATGGGAATAATTGGTAGTGGCGATCCCTCACTCACCTGCATCTTCAGAATTACACTGTTGGCCCAACCCACGCTGCCATACGCTCGAGCTAAACCACGCCCCCAGTTCATGCAGTCAGCCAAGTCATTGTTCCAGTGATTTGTTTGATACTAGAGATCTGTGGCGTGGCTATTGTAACTGAGACTAAAGCTTCGATTGTTTTTCATATTTCGCAACTTAGCATAATTGGTCAAAGGTATAGCATTATTAGTAATGTTTTTCCTTCCTAATCATGTATAATATTTAAATATCAAGATCTCAGAGTGCACAATCAATCGCAAAGCGGCCGTACCCAGGTGGATATGGGGTGTGTGGGATGCGGAATTTTGATAAATGAGCTGTTAATGTAGCTGACGACATTACCAGCGCATGGCCTACTTGGCTACAGTGAGTTTCATGTTTAGGCCTGTATCTTTATGAATACAATGGGTTTATGGTTGAAATTCAGGTGTAGGCACTCGGGTGGGAGGTGGTTAGTGGTACTATTCAAGTGTGGGGAAGGGATTTTCAGTGTCATTGAGGATGGATGGGGTGGGCGGAGCCTGAGGGTGGGACCTATGGATATGATTTTTGTGAAGCATCAAAAATGGTGGAAGTGTGGGTGGGTTTTTGTTGTTACAGCTTCTGTATCCCCAATTATCCATCTGGCTAAACAATTAATCATATTCTTGTAGCCTACTCACCTTTTGGGATACGTCATCAAGTTTTTTGGTTGTTTCAATTTTCTGAATTATAGTGTTTTTTAATCCTGAAAGTTGATGTATGTATGGCTTATTGTGGTATTAATTAAAACCCGTCCCACTTTTATGTGGCTAATAAATACCTCTAGGGGTCTAATTCCATGACAAATAAAAATAAAAAAAACCTCACCATTTTTCTGATGTCGGTTATTATATTTAGTCAAAACATTACACGAAATGGGGGGGCCTTCCCTCCTCACTTTTAAAGAGGCCTTAGTTTCCTTTTGCTTTAAAGCCAGGGGATTTTGCAAAGTCCTGCAGATTTAATACGCCCGTGTGTGTGTTTATGTTGGTGTTTTTGTGTGCGGCGTTTAGGTTCCTGTTTGTGCTTTGAAATGGTACTTGAAATTATATGAATTCCACCACTAAGAGGGTATTGCTTACTCCTTGTAGTGTCAAAAATTGTATAAAAGTTTATTCTTGTCAAATGTTTTATATATAATACAACAACAATTTCATTTAATATAGGAATGGGAGGGAGTCCTTTTGCCAATGGCCGTACAAATGTTGGATTGTCTTTCAGCTTGAAAAAATAGTTTTTCTTGTTTTGTTTTGTAAACACCCCCCCCCAAAAAAAACATATTTTGTTGCAGCTCTCACTGGTGTTTGCTCCCTTTATAAGACAAACCCTTTTTTGCCATTTAAGTCCATTTCATTGCATGAAAAAAAATCGGAATATGGGTGTGTGTCAACCTTTCACATGTACATGTGACACTTAAGTTACCCAGGTGTGGGGAAGTTTCCTATTGGACCCCCAAAATTTGTTTTTGACGTTGCCAGCCCACCCCTCCCCCGCAATAACGGGAGTGAAAACCCATTGGTCCCTTAAGTGCTAATACTAAACCAGTGGCGACGTCTAAAATTTGGATTTCTTGGCCACCCTCCCTGGGCAACTCGTTCGTTTTTTTAGTAGTAGTAACCAGCGAAATAATGGTTTTATTACCGCCGAAATAAAGTACCGGGGACATCATCATGGCGTTGATTCAGCGCAGTAAGATTCACACATATACCTAGCCGGTATGGTGTCATATATCGCTTTTGCCCTTCCGGGGTGACTCCGCAGAGGTCTGTAAACTATGTCATATTTACTATTATGTAAGATTTACAGCAAGTATCATAAGCTGAGAATCAATGAGTAATACAAATGACTACCGCTTGTGTGTGTGGCCGATCTGAATTGGTTGCTGATTTGGAACATGCAGCAACCGGTTTTCCGAAGTTCAGAATCAACATTCCCTGCATTGCGCTTGCGTATTGACCCTGTCAACTCGTGTCTGCATGAATAATGCAACAGGAATGCGACAGAAGTGTGTTTCCCAAAGTGGTCGAACAGATTAGTGGTCTAAACCATGAACCCATGGACGTCACCAAGAGCGGGTCATTGTGAAATTGTCCATTTAGCGTATAGCGTTAATTAGTTCGGACTCTGCACACGTGTGAGATGGACACTGTGCACGTTAAGGCTGCTAGACGATCAGATTTCCTCCAAATTAACATTGCAAATTTGCAGAAACCGTTAACACTTTGACTTCATTTAAACTGTGTTTATGCTTTGGGACAGTGCTCTTTCTAATGAATCTATTTCAATCGTATTTAAATTAAAGGCAATGGTTTTTTATTTTTCTAGCTAAAGCTGATCTCAATCACCCATTGTAGCCACCTCGACAAATTTAGCCGTTGGTGGTGTATGCTCCCTTGATAGCGACACTTCCGGTTGCCGCAAAGATTTAATCATGACCATTTTCCCCCCCATTGTCTTCCGTGAGTGGACTTTTATTAAATAGCTGATAATCACAAATACTTACTATCATCCCATGCGAAGTCATCTTTGAAGTTTGCTTGATTCCCCGTGGCTTGTTGATGGTGCCAACTCGGCCGTATTTTTTAGATAAACGTCGTATGTCTCGTGAAGTTGAAGAGTTTGATCGACGAATTCGATACAGCGGCCAAGATGTCGGCAAGATGTGTAGTCTGGCACTAGGTTCTTATCGTTATTAGCTCCTTTAGCCAACGTGAAGGTGGTCAATTGAAAGACAACACACCCCCGCAAGAGGTTCGCCCCGCCCTCATGACTTGATTTACGAGTACGAAAATGACCCATCGTTGCCAGTGTCCATATATCATAGACCGTTACCCGATGCTTTTAACTTTTCTTATCATTAACTTAGTCATGAACATTCGTAACCACAGCAATTTCAACAAAAGCAGCCAAATATGGAGGCACAGCTGAACTGTTATAGGGCGTTACTTTGTTAAACAACGTAGTTTTTTCCTTTACTGTTGTTAACCTCTTTACTAATACTAATGAAAGTAGAAGATCAAAGTAAATCCATGTGTAACGTTAAAACATACGCAATACTGGCGGGTTTGTTTTGTTGATTGTTAGGCACGAGTGAACCATGCAAACAGGCTAAACGCTGTACAATAAAACGAGCGCCGCCGATAAACCCCGCTTGCGTGTGGACTGCATAAGTGCATGGCAAATATTTATATTATTTAGAGGTGGTCGAAGGGGGAGTGAAAACGTAATTTGTAGAGGGGGAATGTTGAGGATAATAGAAATATTAGAGGGGAAGTCCGCGGAGAAATGGTCACTGAACGAGAGAGAAATGGGGGGGGGGGTAAGAACAAATATAAGCCTGAGGGGGAAGAGAGAGGATGAGGAAGTCAGACGATGGAAAAAGAAAGCAAAAGGGAATAGTAGTAAACAAACAACTGGGCAAAAAGCAGAGAAAGGAAATCAAAGGCAGGAGAACTCGAACGAGCGACAGCTGGGGGAATGGTAATTTGGTAAGGATCTTTGGTGGACATGAGCGTAACTTCTGGAGGGAGTAAAGTTGAGGGATATAGGAAGGGGGAATATGGTCATAGAGAAGATTAGTATGACAGTCCCGATATATAATAATTGTTATCAAATTATTCTGAATCTATAGGCAGAGGGAGAGAGTGAGAGAGAGAGAGAGAGATCACTCGCAATAAACCCAAACTATCTTAAAGATAGCAAAGAATTATCATTTATTACATATTTCACCATATTTTAAGTCACAATTTTATGAATATTTATAAACAATGGAATACTATAAAATGGCTGGTCACAATTTTTAATCAGCACGCAGCTCCTATGAAATGGAGTATCGTGTCCATATTTACCTCTTATGTTGAATTTTACTGAGCTACATTAGAAAGATCAACCGCATGCCGCCCCGGCCCGCGGCGGCATGTGCGGAATTTCCTTTGAGTTTTTAAATTTGAGCGTCAACAATGCCAAAATTATCATTTGATGCCGCGCCGTTAAATACTTAAGACTCCAGTTTTGATGGTGGTAACTATTTTAGAACAATCTATTTTGTTTTTTAAACATTAACTTAAAACTGGAGTAATGTTGTGACTTAGAGTGCATCACACACTGGTGCATCTGTGCAAGTAGTGGCCGGCCGGTCGTGGTCAGGCGCGTGAGATATTGCCATCAGGCAATAATATCGCGGTCAAGGGACCGCTAACTGACCACCCATGGTTAGCGCCGACTGCGACGCGACGAATCGTGCTGAATTGTTATGGGAAAGAACTTTAACGATTCGTTAGTTGAAATAAGACATATATTAGTGTAGTATTATATTGTTTTTTAATAAATGAATTATGATTTTTTTCACTATTTCATCATTAAGTACATATACTGACTTACGAGGTAAATGACGGATTACTTTGCGTTTTAGTGTAGTTTATATGCTGACTTGGAACGTGCCCAACGTTGGCAGAAATTATGCCACTTCACAATATTCATACCCACCCTGAGTCCACAATCCCCCTTTCTTTTACGCACACTATTTAAACATGGAAGGTATGGTGTGATCACTGTGATGAACTTTCATTTGATCATTTAACCATGACCATTTTTCCGGGAATGCAATTAATATGTTTACTTCATTCAAGACAATTCTAACCAGTTTAATGATTTTCTTTTTGACCTTGGTGACCCTAGGTATGTGACATCGGAGCTGCTCACTCACGTGTCTTGTGGTCACCTATTTGTTTTGTGCACTTGCTCGGGTGGGTACAAGAGCGCTCGTTTATTGCTGTTGCAGAGGCTGTTATTTTTGACTTCCGGACTTTCGATCAAACGTGATGACATAGACAAGGATTGAGCTTGCCTTCCAGCTTTGATTTGATCTTTTTTTTTTTCGTTGCGACATGGGGAAGTGGTAATACTCGTTGGTTGAATTTAAGGTCCCTTGCACATCGCGTCAATTGAGAATGTACATAGCAACATTTTCTAACTGTTTGTTTAATAAGTTATATTTAATCTGCTCCACTTGACATACTACGTTCATGCGAGCACCGAAACCATGATTTTGAGCACGGTGCACGACGCGAGGTGCAACAGTCCAAGCCAAAAATACCGTCGCCAATGTTGGTAATGTCTTGATGATCATGCACAATGCACCAACAGCGTGAATGCTCGCCCCGTATACTTGTATTCTTGGCACCCTATTTGTGCTATATGTTTTACAATTGAAATATAAGCAAATATTTTAAAAAATCACAACCTTTTTTTCTCTCTTTAGACTTTTTGGAGCATAATACTATAAGCATCTATTAGTGCTATTCTATTAAATTGCTATTATGACACAATATTTGGGGTGCCGCGAATCTATCATTGCAACCTTTAAGGATATCCAATAAGCATTAAGAATTGTCAAGATAATTCCTTCTTCCTATCGTGTCCAAACACTGTGTCTCTCAAATATGATCCACCAAGATGGTACAATGTCTGGCTGCTTCACTGATTCCGCAAGTCCTTGTTTGTGCATGTTGCTCACATGGGCAGACCAGAGGTGTTTCCATTGTCTGTGTGCTGTTCCACAACCACAGGTAGGTAGTGACCTTATCTGCTTCCACACCAGAATCGCCCCACTTCTGCAGAACTAATCGGGGCCGTTCTCTGGTTCTCAATCTAGTGAGCTCACCCATTCATCCATGAGGAGTCAGCTCCAGGAGTGGGAGATGCTCACCAGGTTCAATGCCCGATAGATTTTACTTGGTTTATGGCAAGTCTTTCTTTCCACAAGGCGACTCTCTTTACCTCTTAGAGACTGTTTCAAGAGGTGGGACTTTGATTAAGAACTCTCTCTAGATTTAAGGGGGTTGGCAACAATGTATCTGTCCAGACATAGTGGTGCTTCACATTGGATACTTGGCAGCTACGCTCTTGCAAATGCTCGCCTAACGCTACGACGGATGTCTGGTGAGCAATTTCCTGCTAGGATGTACAGTCTTCCCGTTGGGTTGACGGAGGCATCCGTGATAAGCCGGCATTAAGGCATTAACTCTGGATCAGCTTCTTGGCATGGTTGATCTTACCCATACCGGACAGGCATACTCTGCACAGAGTAGCACAGGCAATGCCGTCGTCTTATGGAATTGGTCGAGGCGACCCGCATCTGGTGCAGTAGTTTGTTCGATGTTATTGCGTGAACATACTTTACTCGTCGTCTCCGCGATGTGGGTCTTATAAGAGAGAAGTGCGTCCAATGTAACTCCTAGTAGACAGGGTTATCACAGTGAATCCCAGGGGAGTTCCAGACCAGGTAACTTTAAGCTGACGGTTTGCTTCACGGTTGCGTAGATGGAAAGCACACACCTGTGACTTGGATGGATTGCACGTAGTGGTTTTCGCAGAATAAGGACTGAGTTCATCCAAATCTTTGGAGAGTCTCTCTCAACAACTGTGAAGTCGTCATCTTGTGCGCTAATTCCCAGCTTTCTGCATACATAATGCAGGTTCCTGCACTCCTAGGGTGTCGTTGGTATATATGTTGAACAGGACAGGAGGTGCAAGCAAGCACACTCCCTTTTGGTGACCATTCTTGAGCCTACGCCATCCGCTCTTCTTCTCGCCCTACTGAACAAAGAAATCCGTTTGCCAGCAATCCACGGCTAAGCTCAGTCCCAAGCGGATGTCCTTGGTAATTTTCCAGGATCTTATGGAGTAGGCAGCTGTGATTAACCAGTGTCATATGCTGTTGATAGGTCGACGAACACCGCTCCGTTTACCATACCCTCTCGAAACCATCTCAATGTGTTGAGTTAGGTTGAGTAAGTCTTGGCTTGTTGTTGATTTGCCTGGCCGAAACCTGCTGTTCTGGTAGATGTTTTTCGTCTATCAAGGTGCGTAAAATTGAGTGCAGAGGCGTTCAAAGAGCTTGTAGGTATGGCTAAGAGTGATATAGGTCTGTAGCTCTTGGGATTGGATGGATCTTCCCATGCTGAAGTCAAATAATGAGTGACTTTGAGAACATAGTTCATGTGAGTACAAGCTTTGAGTCATACCCTATAGATACAATAGCTCATCTACCAAGGACACCTTTCATTGGGTTGTACTGTACATACATTGACATGAACTGACCTTGTGTAATCTGGGTTATCATATTCATACCCCAAAAACCATGGGAGTATTTTCTAAATACATTGGTGAATTAAGGCTACTGAACTGTGACAAGGGAATTGATATTTTACTAGCTTATAGTGTAACCTCAGAGGCTGGTATTCTCAAGGAGAGCCAAGCTTTAAACCAAGGTTTTAACTGGTATTAATCCTTGAATGGATTGGTTATTTTTTTTCAACGTGCTCTGAAGAAATTGTAATGTTGAAAGGTAAGAAAATTGCTCAGATTGGCCGATGATGAATTATCTCACTTTATACATCACACACATTACATCATGCATTATGCTGCAAATATGTCTGATGTGGATTTGAAAAGTTCATTTGAACAACGTTAGGACTGCAGTAAATTTTTCCCAGTCGAGATTTTTAAGCATGATGTCATCATTAGAGTTAAAGGTACAACAAGAGATTTCACATATCAGGTGTCTCTAAAAAAGTACTGATTTTTGCCCTGATGTAAACTTTCCATCAAAAACATCCCATCTGAAAGGATAAAGCTGAGAAATGTTTCTTTGGTACAAAATTGTGAAATTTCTAATTTCATATAGGAGCAAATACGAAATTCAGCCTATGTTTTATATTGAAATATAAGGATATAAAATTCGCCTTTTTTCTCTCTTTTAAGACATTTCTGTAGCCAAAATACAAGGTAAGAAATCTATTGAGTCTCTAATCTATATGAAATTACTATTGTGACAAAATATTTGGATGCCTCAAAATCTCTCGTTGCACCTTTAAGAAAACTTGGAGCAGGAGGATCAACTGTTGCAAGAGTTCATTGATCTGAGATTGGTTTTTTTTATGTTTCATTTTTCAGAAACTCTGCCTGGTGATTGCTGTGTTCATCCACTATCTGTTTCTCTCCGTGTTTTTCTGGATGCTGGCACAGGGCATTTTCTTGTATATGAAGCTACGTGTAGCTGTGAGATCGGATGCTAATATTGTGTGGTTCTGCCTCATTGGATGGGGTAAGTGGAAAAGTCTAGTGCTATGAGACCTGCAGTCTCCAAATAGAGTATCAAGTAGTTTCAAATCAACAACTACAATCCTTGCCAAAATTCTTGGAACACTTAAGTGCATTCAGGTGTAAATAAATGTCCCCGCTCCCCTGTACAATGTTGTTCAGAGGTCAAGGTTTCATCGTGTTGTGAAGGGGTCTCAACATTGTCTGATGGGGAGGGGGGAAGAGTAAAACAATTCTCCCAGCTCCTGCTCTCCCTTGGAGTTTAGAGAATGGTTATGTTCACTCACAGCAAAGTCTCACGCTTGATTGCACTAAGAAAGCATGGGATGTTCCAAGTACTTTTTTTTTTTTTTTTTTTTCATAACCAGTGGGGGGGGAGGGGGGAAGAGGACGAGAAGCTTTGCCACCCCCAGTGTCTATGGAGAAGGACCTAAATTCGGCCTCTCAGAAAATTTCCCGGCACCCCTTCTCCCCCCCCCCATATTTGCAAAGGTCTGGTTACGCCACTGACAACTAGAACAATATCAAATACGAGGCGGTCACCCAGCTTTCGCAATTACCTGGATCTCTTGACCTGGGCAAGGTTTTTCAAATCCTTTTATTTGAAAACTGGGTTTCATGATTACCTGGCTTTTGTTATTAGTAGCACCCATGGAAATGCGAACTTGTTCTGGCTCAGCCCCAGTTGCACCCACCCACCCACTCACCAAACTTAAAGGCTGATGTACAATCTGTGATCTCTGAGAATATTACGTGGCTTTCGCAATTAGAAGCATCCCCCAAAATGCAAACTTGTTCTCCAATCTATCAAAATACTATAGTATACAAATATAGACTGCTCATGAGGGAGATGGTGAGAAATATTGCCCCGAGATGATCTTGAGACCAAGGGCCTACTATTTTCCCGAGACCGAAGGTCGAGGGAAAATAGTAGGCCCGCGGTCTCAAGATCATCAAGGGGCAATATTTCTCACCATGTCCCGAATAAAGAGCAGTCTGTTTGTTTTATACACCTCATGCATATATTTCTGCCATCCTTTTTGTTAAAAGTAGGGCCTAGGTAGTGTTTTGAGAGTTTAGGCCTAGTGTAAAACCTAGGCCGACTGCATATTATAATAAATTCTATTACAATTTTCTTACTGTAGTACTACTAGTATTTATTCCACAAACATGCACAGTGATTACAAAAGCAGACACTCAAGCTCCGACTCTGACCCTCCGAATTCTACAACTTTTCTGCGCTAGTTGCGAGACCCGTTTTTTGCTTTCAAATACTAAGTTTACTTGCTTCCTTGTATTAGCGCTGTCACCCTGTTGTAGAATTCCGAATAGATCGTCATCAGTCAAACTGGAATCTGGGTTTGCATCTCTATTCATCATTCTGAGCAGACGATTCCGATGGCTGTGCAAACTTCTGTGGGATCGAGTCGGCCATGATTATTTTGTGTAGAGTTTCACGTCTCTTCCACATACTGTATTCTTCGAAATAATGTGTATTGGTGTACGTATCAAATTTAATTACTCTGTGTAGGAGTGTATGGTAACTTTTGCCATGGGATAGTAGGTTTCCGGAGGTACTATCCCATGGGGATAGTTTTTGTTTATTTCTTCAACCAAAACAGGAAATAGTAGGAATAACCCATATCATGTGACTCCATTTTATCCAATCAGATAACAGAAATATATGCAAGAGGTGTATAATATGGTTTAACCTTTGAATGGTTTGCCATTCATGCTGAACTAGGCACAAAACACTGATCATTTTTGCATTGGTTACACATGTTATGCAAATTATTCTCTTGGAAGTGCAAAATAACCATGGTGGTACTTCCCAAATATTGGTATGCTTTAAAAGCTGGAAATTACAATGTTTAGTAGATAAATAGTTCATGTATATTATACAAAACTGAATATTTTTGCAATGGAAAGAATATTTCCATTCAGTAAAATATTCAATGAGCTGGTAGGTTGAGTTGAATATTCATGTTATATTCTTACCACTGCATTCATTGTTGTTGAATGCATTGGATATTCTTGCCATGGGAAAAAGACATTTTGACACTCATGGATGGAGTGCCCATCTCTCTTTCCTTAGCATTTGGGTCAGTCCCGGGGGGCCACTTGTATTCAAAGGTGGATATGATGCGTGAACATGGACTTTCAAAATGCACCCTAAACACGTATTTTCATCGACTAAAGAACAAGCTAAAACATAAACTAAACAAGTATTTTTATCTGTTTATGATACCCTCAACAAGTACACAGTGCATTGAATCGTAAATATACCCTTTATTATCTTGCTTTGCTTTACTTCCCAAGTTCCAATTACAATATTTTGGATGATTTTGATCCCTGCTTAATAAGATATAACATGACAATTTCAGGGTTAAGAAAAAAACATACCCTTTTTTCCATATTTTGCTGTTTTGACACCCTAAACGATGTACGCGCGTACATCGCCTGTTGGAAAAAAGACACCCTTTTTACGCGTTTTCTTGTTCACGCATCATATCCACCTTTGAATACAAGTGCCCCCGGGGGGTCAGTCTCCTCCATGTAATTTTGCTTTGGGATGGTCATCACCCCTCCTGCACAAGGAGTTTGTTACCTTCCCAGGACTAGTATTGAATTTGCCAGTACCCCTGGGTGGAGAGAAGTCATTGAGGTAAAGAGACATGAGGAGATTTCCAGAAAGAAGCGCCCCCAATTTTTGTCGAACCCCTGTTTTTTGCATATTTGGAATGCTTACCAATGTATTAGATCACTCCTGAAATGAATTAGCCGAATACGACGTTTTTATGAAATAAGATGATGATTTAGTACTTTCTGTCGTGCACGACAGAAAGTCAAAGCATGGTTTTCTATGGGGACAATTGCAATAGCAGGCGAGTTCAAAAACAAGGTTTGCAGTTTTCTTTTGTACTTGTTTGTTCAATAACCTTTGAAATGTTCTCGGTAGGTTGTCTTGGACCGATCCAGTGAAAATTGAGAGAAATCTGTATCCTCAAAAAATCTCCTGTCACTTTAATAGGGCACAACACGTCGTCAGCAACAGTGAGGCTTGAACCATAACCTTGGTGTATGGGGTGAATGATCAATCCACTGGACCACCTGTGCTCTCGATAAAGATATTTGAATTGTTATAAGAACACCCTGTGTTAGTGGGGAATATTCTGTCCCCAAAAGTGGACCAAAATGACATTTTATATCAACTAATATCAAAGTTTATATATTCAGGCCAAATATTGATTTCAAATAAGAATAAATCACAAAATGCTGACATATTTTTATTCAATTTCACACCAGTGAATCGGCCTACTCATTCATATCATGTAATACAAGCTACAAGCACTTAAAGGTGAATTTTGTGATTCCAGGGCACCTTCGTTTTATTCATTGCCCTCACTATATATCCTTGAGAAAAGCTTATTCACAAAATTTGAGTCGAGTTACGATCTTGGCAGTTTTGTGTTGTTATGAGCAATTGTTTTTTTTTTTTTTTTTTTTTTCAATGGTCCCATAGGCCATAGGCTGTAATTTCTGTCCATGTACAGAAGACAGAAAAAACAACAAATGGAATTTCTTACAAATATGACCACATTTGCACGTAAGATTAGGATTTCTAAGGCTTAACGGTTCAGATGATATAAAAATCTCAACTTTTTTAGGTAAGTCGGAGGGGGAGGCAGGACGAGATTGTGGATCAGAAATGCCCCTTTATACAACCCCAAGTCATTTTGGCAGTGTAGGCACCATTAGAAAGCCGTGTTGAACACTGGAATCATCTATGCAGGCTAAATAAGAGAAAAATTTATTTAAAGGAACTGTAATTCTGTATGTTGTTTGTAGGTTTCCCAGCAATTATGGTGACTGTTACAGCAGGAATCAACATCGAGGCTTATGGAAGAGATGATCTGTAAGTTTGATCTTAAACTCTGGGGTCCGGTCCCGAAACTCAGTCGTAACACCTAAGTGCATTATGGTCATGCCTGAGTGGACAATTTGTCCAAAGCACTGTGAACTGGTATGAAAAGGTTTGACATGTAGGACAGACGCATGAGTTAGTATACACAGTAGAGTTATGCACGAGTTCTGAGGAAACGGCCCCTGGGCACTCTGACTCTTTTCTTAAATGTTTGTATTGGTTATTTACATGCTTTAGGCATTTGAGTAAACCATTAAAATAGTGTTTCCAAGACATTTAGACTAATACTCTGCAGCCCTTCCATCATTCTTATAATAGTGTTGATAGACGATTTGCACGATATGAGCCCCATAATGCAACTTGTATTGTGCCCATTTCCATCTGGGAACTTGGACCAGAGTTCATGTTTACAAAAAATTATGTTGTTGGTTCGCTTCGCCAGACTGTGCCTTAAATTCTACAATACCAAAGTACCTTTTCCACGTTAAAGATAATTTACAGAAAATGTAGAAGAATATCATAGGAAAAAAAACAAGCGAGGACACTGATATTGAAATTTGATATGGTAATTGTGCCCTAATTGTCAACCACGCCGGAGAATACAGTTCAACTGTGCAACGTCACTGATAGTTTAAGTTTTCTACTATTCTAGTAATGACATTACGATTCTTAATAATATGTTTTTAGCTTGAATTTGAGGCTGGTACCATGGTCCAGAGGGAAATGCGGCACAAATACGAGGGCATTATGGGGGATGTGGCAAATCGTTCTGTTGGCTCGATAACTCATGGGGCACTTCCACAGTTGTTAGAGCATAATCAGTAGTGATTTTTTCTCCTATGGGCCACTCAACACAAAACACTGGCCATTGTCCTATCATAGATTTATTAGAACAAGCACTCTCATTTTCCACCCAAAATGCTAACCTGCCAGAGTTAAAAAAGAGGGACCTTAAACCCTGGCTCTTATTCATGATCCTGATCATGTGAAGAAAAGATTTCCTAATCATGATCTACCTTCTGAAATATAATTTCACTGACATATTATGCAGATCTAAATAAATCCTCAATACAGCAGGGTGGTCACCGCGGGTGTATTGGTCAATCCCACAATGCACCGTTTTGGGAATTTCACCTCATAAGGGGTCAGGATTACACAAAAATCCCTATTCTTAACACATAAAAACCCCCTGACTTACTTAAATGCTCATTTTAGCCCACAAAGCATAGTACTGAGGGATTTTTAGAATGATAATGAAATGTTCTTGGGGTTCTTCAACTTTAGGAACACTTTTTTATCCCAAAGTACTGACATGTGTTTCATAAAGTACAGTTATAGGCACATTGCTACCGGCATACCATGGGATTTGATTAAAAGACACCCCTCGGGGTTTGTCACTATGCCTGGTTGGGGCTAGTCGGTTTTATGAATGACAGTTGTGATGATTACAAAATCGGTTACAAATTTGTTTTTCACACAATTTCTTTAAGAAATCAAACAATGTTTAAAAATCTGCAATATTCTAGTCATCAACTCTCAGGAAAGCTTAGCTGTTTGTGGAAGTAGTTGCCCTTTTGAGTTGAGAGAGGATTGGAGACCAACTATTTCTTTTTAATTTCGGCATGTTAGTCCATTACAGTGGTTGCCTTTGATGTCATTTGTCGAAATGTGATTTTGAGTTTTGGATCCTTCTCAGGGACTGCCAATTTTTGACAATCAACTAATTTGATAATCGATAACAGCACTAGACATAACACAAAAGATAAAGATAACAAAATTTCCGTTCCACTCTTGTACACATATTCCCAAAGACAATTTTTCCGGGAGACTTTCAATTAAAAATATGAACAAATCTGTAACTTTTGAACCATTCAGTGGACTTTCTAATTTTTGCTTTATATTTCCATTCTCTTCATTCATAGGAAACTCAAACAGACTTTCAAGTACTTATAGTGGAAATTTCTGCGTACAGATATTTCACGATTTTTACAGTTTTGCCAAAATGTGTGAGAAAGTTTAATTTCACGGTATTGACTCAATGCCAATACATTCTATTGGAAAAAGTTATTTTCGCGAGTTTTTATTTTCGACCGTTTTTATGTTCACTTAAACAGTACTTTGAAAATGTGGTATATGATATTGTTAGTAACAAGAATACCCCATGGGTCCATATAACCACTGTCCATATGGTTTGGGTTTTTCTTCAGTTGTTGGTTGAACCTAGGGCAATGGCGGAGCTTGAGATTGGTCTTTTGTTGGCCTTCTGTTTTTAGGAATTATACTGGTGAGTCAAACATAGTACATCGGTTAAATGTTTTCATTGTCATTTTGGAAAGTCGGACGAGGAGGGCGTAAGATTTGTGAATGTACCTACAGAGGTTTAGAGGGTAATATAACAACAAAAATGATGGTGTGTTAAAATCACTGACCATTCAGGGTTTGTTCCGCAATGTCCTTTTATGGTCTTGGTGTGGCAGAGGCGTGGTTAACATAACAAAAGTTCTTTGTATGTTTAATTACCCAAAAAGTTTGAGTTGCTTTAAAAAAATATGGTTTGATTGGGGAATAGAAATATATTTTTCCTGAGATTACTGGCTCCAAACTGAAGGGAAAACGAGGGGTGAATCAGTGCTGCATTTCCTGATATAAACCATTGAGTATTTGTTTTATAAGTAACCTGGAGGCGATGCAGGTTATATGAAAATGATTAAATGCCTTACATATGGAATATAAGACTGAAATAGGCTTTTTCAAATGTGATTGCACTACTGCATTACTACTATCAGTCATGAATACGCATGGAGTGTATATGCTACAATTGCTACCTTGATGTTTTTCAACAATTAATGAAAAATGTTATACTCGCTTCGGGCTGATATAGGAGCTGGGGAAAAGTTTGGGTCATATCCATTAGGTGAAATAGAGAAGAAGCATTTTTAATCTATACAAGGAGTCGCTTGGGCTTGCCTAAAACAATAGAAGGCTTGAAAGGAAAAGGGCCATTACAAAACTCATTTTGTTACTGTGACTTTCTGAATTGAATTTTGTAGTTTTAATACAATTGATTTATAAATCATTCAACCTCACTTCACTGTAAAATTACTGGGTGGTCATGCGAAAAGCTATTCTGTAAATGTTTAAAATGTTTACGTAATTTTGATTGCCCAAGGGGGTTTTACCCGAATATGGGAATTAGAAAGTAATGAATTAAGCCTATGATATTAGAATATTAAACAGAATAAGGATGTGAAAATAACTAAATCCTATGGGCCCACTATAAACGGAGGTTCATTTACCGTTTGGTCCGTCTACAGTGTCCTAAATGAACACTGACAAAGAAATTTCCAAATTTTTTTAGGCGAAATAAATACACAATGTGTTTGCGTTTTTAGTGTTTATGCCAAGTTTTCATTTTCAAATTTTCATTCCAACATGCTTTCTTTAAATAAGAACTCGTTGGACCATCTTTGAGGGGTATTGGCTATTGGATTAGTACATTAGTTAGCCGAACGTATTGAATGGTAATGATGAGGCACATATCACTGTGTAGACAGCGTGACAAACCATGGTTACATATTCAGGATTCAATAGCGCACCCTGCTCATACAGGTAGTATTTCCAACATATTAACGTACATTACCTTTACCAGTGACCCGCTGTGTCTTGACCACTGCACATCCTATTGACCGTAGAGCACACAGTAATTAAGAACTCACGGGACTCAGAGTGCTACAAATTTTATGATGTGCGCCCATCACAAATAAGCTCTCACCCGTATAAATGTACAGGTTTGTCCCTATTCGTGCCGAAGCAACTAAGAATATTAGTAACCTTTTTAGCTCTTTCTACACTGGTATGGCTCTCTCCACACCATCTTTCATGAATGGAAGATATAATCCTCGAAAAAATTGGATCCTTTGACAATTTAGAGGGAAAGGTGACACCCTCTTCCCCCAATTCAGTGGTTGGATCCGAGTCATGTTGTCAACAGCTTTGCCAGGCTCCCAACATTGATTGAGGGCGAGAAGTGGGGAAGAAAGGAATGTGGTAAAGGGAAGACTCTGCCTTTCTAAAAGAACAATGACTTACCCAATTCGATCTCATTTGTGAACATGGGAATGGTTTAAATATTGCCATCAAGTGTTCCAATATTTTTCGATGATTGTAGGTCAGAGGTAGGATGTCTGTAAAGGAAAAAATGCTCAAAATACTCCAATCTATTTTTTAAAAAGTATTTAAAAAATGGTGTCATGTTTAGATTTGTTTTTATGGGAACCATTTTTGCCATTGTGAGTAATAAATAAGGAAAGGAGTCACTCTCCCTTTGTCCTGTGATATACTACACAAAAGTAGCATATCCAACAAAAACAATTTCTGGAGTAACAAAATATTGTTGTTTGAATTTCATGATCAGATCAACTGTGTTGTGTGATTGTCAATGGCATGAAAGCCCTACTTCTGTGAAGAGTTTCAAGACAAAGATGACAAATGAGAAATTCAGGTTACGTATCAAATGGTATCATATGTAAACGCAGCTGTCTGTAGGGTCAATTAGGTCTGCAGGCAAGTTCAAACTTAATTTTGGTGTTCTTGTCTACTTGTTTGTCCAACGAAATCTTAAAAAAAATTCTGAGTTAGCTGTTCTACAACCAACCAAGTGCAAATTTAGAGACAATTGCTATCAAAAAATCTTCCTCATATACCTTTTAGTGTTTAGGAAACTCCACTTAAGGTGGGTTTTGTAATTGAGTCATTTTATATATTAGGGATTTCCATTTATTAAAACAATTTTGCAGTTTTAAACTTCCTGCAAAATGCTTTTTCAATTGAGAATAAAATGAATTTTCACATTAGTCACTCAAGATTCTCAATTTGTAAAAATTTGCAGAATTTGCACCACTGATTTGTGGCCGAATTGTTTGCGCAAGGAAGTGTTAAATACTACTACAATAAAGAATTTTTCCCCTGTGCTTGTAATGCTCACACTCCTATCCAATGTTTGAGTACTCTTGACCACCAAAGGATATTAATAGGTAATCATTCTTGTTGTTTTGTTTGTTTATTTATTATTTACCTTGGGCCATATTCAGAGGAAAACTTAAGTATTCCTTGTTCTTCCATATGGCCCAGCACATATAAAAAACATTACAATATTAAAATTCTTAAATTACATTATTAAAAATACACAATATTGAAACTTTACATTACAAATCCTTTAAAATACAATTATACAACAAACTTATACAAGATAATATCATACCAAAATCGCCAGGCAGAATTTCATTCTAAAAATACAGAAAATACATTTTTATAAAATTAAGAACATACATAGGAACAACTATACAAAAAATCGTCCAAGATTTTTAAAATAAGAATCAATCAATTTAGTAGGATTAAAGTACTCAACATTACAAAAATGATTACATTTCTCACAACAAGGTGAATATTACCTAGTACGATTTAATGTGATGGTATTTGGCTTTGAAGTCTGAAACAGAACATTGGTATAGGGAGTAAAAAAAATGATTTGGGTAGATTTTATTCCAATTGTTAGCTCCCCTGTATCTGATGTAAGATACAGAGCTGAAGGTCAAAGGTCACATTTGTGAATTTTTGTATCATGTTTTTGGCTGGATCTTAATCCCCTTGAATGCTTTGTAAAATCTCTCTCAACCTCCCTGCAGCTTTTCAAACCAAGTTCCTGTCACCTTATGTACTATCATCAATTTAACTAATAGGAAATCACTGGCCCAAGAATCATCGCAACAGTTTGACCCCTCTAAGTGACCCTTATGTGACCTTTGACCTTCTTAGGTATATGTCCCTACCAGAGGGATCTCACATAGAAAGAAAATGAATGTTGGAATACTTAAATCATTATTGTTGATTACGCGGGTACTTGAAGCGACTCTTTCCCTAGGTCACTTTGAAGCCATGATAGTGATTGCTACCTATATTGGGTTTGACCTGGATCTTTGGGGTATTTGCCCCACATACCCGGCACTGGTGGCCTGGCTTTCATGTATATATTTGCCATATGCATGGATTGCAGCGGTAGTTTTATTTTATGGTGGAAACTCTGATAGTCTAACCCATGCAGCATCCCCATTTTTTTTGAAAGGTATTTCAATTTGGACGTATACGTGCTTAAAAGACATTTAAAAGAAAAAAGCAAAACAAACCTTAAAAAAAAGTGGGGAAGGAAAGAGGGCTGCATCATGGGCAAGTTTTGTTGTAATCTTAAGTCAGGCTCCAAACTTTTTTTTTAAAAAGAAAATTCTTTTTAGAAAGCAACAGTGTGGAAGATGTGATATTGTTTTCTTGACTTAATTACTTGGCATGTGAATTTACATGTACAATAGGGTGACCCCAAAATGCAAAAATATGGAATATATTGTATAGTGTTTGGGTGTATTATATTTGTCACCCTGTACAACAGTTTTAGGTATAAGTACATTATACCCTTTGTACCTACTCTGTATCCTGTGCTTTATTAATTTAACAGAATAAAGCAAGTGATACAGAATAGGTGTGAGGGTGTAATGTAATTATGCCCAATATCTATCCTTGCTTATAATAGTTCCATGTGAACTGTAGCCAGGCCTCGACAATTTTTTTAAAAACTAAAATTGCCCATCATGCAGATGTAATCCATAAATTGTTTACCCAAACGTGAGCCATTTTAATTGATATCACTCTTACATAAATTCAAGGCAGTTCATTGGTTTATTACCGTTTGATAGATTTACCATCACCCTCGCCGTGTGATAGGTTTTGCTATCACTGCAATGCGCCAAAATATGCATGTACCAACCCTCGGACTCGCCGATTTATGTACAGGGTAAACCTAGCTACTGTTTCAGTTGTAACAGAGAAACTCAAAGTGGTGACGATATTTATTTTTTTAAGTTATAGAATTTATGTATGAGTGATATAAAACAAATATTAACTGGCGTAAATTCGTGTGACGTTAGAAATATCATCACTCAGTGAAAGATGTATGTCCCATTCCACTCGCCGTACCTCTTTGTGATGATATTTCAACCATCACACTTATAGTTAGTTAATATTTGTATACTGAACTATTTTTATGAATATCTGAAAATTTTGCATTCTCCCTGATTTTATAAAATTTTCCATCTAAATGTTCATGTCTCCCCTCTCTCCTTGATGACAATTTCATGTTCCCCTTCTTGCTGACTATTCTTTTTCATATTCCCCCTCAAATCCTCCATTTCACACTGGTTTAAATAATGACCTCTCCCTTAAGCAGGGGTTCTCAATTGGTGGCCCACGTGTCAAATTCTGCCTGCTAACTAATGCCAATAATATACCTCCAGTCACAGCGAGCGATTTCTGCTCATGAGTATGCGTAACACTTGATCTTGAGTCAAAATTTGGTGTTGCGCACGTCACTCATTCGCTACGACTGGGAAGTATATGATGGACTTAATGTTTAGCCTACAAACCAGCCCAAAACATACAGAAAAGAAAAAGAAAATAAAGTGCATTTGGGCTTCAAGCATGTCGTCTTTGAATTATTTGGCGCTTTGTGGCCTGTGGGCAAATATATTTGTGAACCAATGACTTAAAGGGTAAACATACACATGTTAAAAGTTGGCACAGCTGGAAATGATTCAGTTCTGTACAGTATAATCCATTTTATGTTACTGATGTCAGTGATATGTTGAGAAACATGCCAGTTTATTTCTCACTCTCTTATTTCATTTTCAGGGCTTTTTCTTGTTCCTGTTTCACATTGTGTTCAATGCTGAGGTAAGCAAGAACACCATTTGGTTAAAATTCTAACACTGTATTTAGTAGAAATTTTTCCTACAATTTGTTACTATCGTAATCACTTCAGAATGAAGCAACCCTATTCCACTCGCCCAGTTTTGGTCATCTACAATCTCATTTTGTGTAACCCCACAGAAGAAAAAAAAAAAGAAATGGATATGATATATTATTCAAATTTTGGGGCTATATTATTACCAAAATTTGGACCAAAATTAGGATTATAAAATGAAATTAGGCAATCTGTGACTCTTTAAAGGTCAATGGCCTGATTGCTAATAGCCTCATCCCAGAAGCTCCAGATTTTACCGGAAGCGGTCAACATTTTGGTATACTACTATTTTTCTCATTTACCCTGTGAAATCTTAGAGCCAAAGGATGATTGGTTTGGAAGTTTTAAATGAAAATGTGCCCCATTTTGGTCAACCAATATTAATTTTACACAGTACTCTTTGGGGCTTACAAAATCACGTTTGTAGTTCTCGCATCAAAACGGATTGAAATATCGGCGCAAAATTTTACAGATGGGGTTTTGGAGTGAAGGCCAATCTATTAAGATGAAAACTTCATATCCTTAAATCAGGCCCATCCCCCTTTAAACCATATTTTCTGTATACAAATCAACATGGTAGTGCATCAGAAATTAGGGGTTCATTCATAGTATTTTTGGTATGAATGCTTGTTTATGCCCAAGGGCATAAACAAGCGTTCATACCCAAAATACTATGAATGAACCCCAATCATGTATCCCATACTTTTTTGCTAACTATTACTTACAAAATTAAATCATTTCATATCAAATTCAGTTTGAAATTGCATGATTTTTGACCACTTTCTGTATTCGTCACGGCAGCCATGCATAAACGTTTATTTATACATAGTCATGTGAAGCATATTGACCAATCGCATACGCCGAAACATACGAGGTGTACATGAATGTCTGATTTTATTGAAAAAACTTCCAACCATCAAAAATTACCAAAATCAGTTACAGATTTCATCTTAACAAATTTATAGAACCTGATTTGTGCCTTAACAAGGGGGTGTGGCTTAGTATAGTTATTATCTGGGAAAATATAGAATCATTGCAAAGTAAAACACTGAATGTATTAAAAATAGAGTTTGTTCATGAGTGGTGTGCTGACATTCTTAACCATCTGGGCAATACTCTTTCCTTACACTATTTCTGATTGGTTAAGTACATGTTATAGTTGATTATATCATTTGATAAACCAATGAAAATATAGTTTCTGAAATATTTCAGATTAATTCTCTTCAGCCCTACCACCTTTCTTACCATGGTGCTGATTGGCTCAATAAATCATATGGCCTTTGTTTTAGCCAATCAGAAGGTAGTTTTTAGGGGGTTGAGCTGCTTTTCTGAACAGCGGTTGCATGTCCATTGTAATCTGCTTAACTATTTGATTTGTTGTCTTTACCCAAATTTTTGTGAACATTGTAATGATGTATAGGTGCGGAGAGTTGTGACGCGTGCTTTGCTGAAAAGGTCAGGCTCAGTCTCGGCAGGAGAAGAACCAAGCTTTTTCAGAAAGATGCTGGTAAGTTTTGAAGTAGATTATTTTGCTCTAAGGTATGTGGACCCAGCAACGACATAATGAACAGAATCTGTTGATTCTTGGCTACCCAGAGAACTATAGGTATAGTTATTAGACTGGTTTAGATACAATGCACAGGATCTGTACTGGTATTTGGAATGTGGAATTCTTTTGCTCATGGATCGATTAAACAAAGAATTTGTGTTTTGCGTACAAGTACACACATTGTGTATGGCATCTAGACTTCACTATTTGCAGCATAGTGAACAATCTCATGGAATGAATGTGTCATGATCAATGGCGTAACCAGATGGGGGAAGGGGTAGGATCCCCACTCAAAATCCTTGCCTCCTTTCTGCTCTGCAAATCAGATCAGGAAAAGTAATAAATTTATAATATTAACAGTATACCGTGTTCACCTTTGCAAAATATGTTTCTTAAGAGAAGTGAAATGCTCAAAATATATTGTTGCTCAGCTTTTTCCCACAAATTAAACTGTCTAGTTACTCCATTGGTCATAATCATTGGACTGTTTGAAATATAACATTTAGGTGTAGACCATATTAAATGGGTTTTCAATCGTACTTTCAATCTTATTTCAAGTTACTCCATATGTTCCTCACAAACAAAATCTTCTACCCTGAATTCTGAATCTTGACTAATAATGCTAAAGCCTGGTGTCATATGGCATTGTACCTGTACCTATCATTTATCTTATTCACTTATCTTTAACTCTTCTTTAATCTGAACTTAACCCTCCAACACTCACCTCTTATTATGTCTACTTTCATTATCTATTTATTTATTTACTAGTTAATTTTCACTCAACTAGTTTATGGTGTTTATACAGTTATATATTTTTATGTTAGACAATTTATTGACATCATTCATGAATTTTGAAGTTTTTATATGTTATTTCTCTACCTATATTGCTGAAGATGAATTATTTTTTACGTAACTTTGTAATTTTGAATCACATTTTTTTTAGATTATCTTCCCTTTAAAGAGACACAGGCACATTTTGAAAGGAGTAAATACTAAAAGGAAACTCTCAATTTTTTTTTCAAGCCAATTTTTTTGCATGGTTGCAATGTTTGTTCAATGTACGTGTATTAGCTCTCGCCTGAAATGATTGTCCAATTTGCGTAAGCAGGATGATTTTGTAATAAACCTGCTCCTGAGTGGTTCTATTCCATTCACCTTAGTTCATAGTGATAGACCACAAAAATACACACATGTTCCATTTGCATACACGCTGTTAGACCAATCCACCTCATTTGTGGTTGAGCATGAGTCCATGATATTCATTTAATTAGTGAATTTTAACACACATGGTGATATAAGTGGGGAAAACAGTGCATCTACAATAAAGGGCAAAATCATAGGATGTGTTTTGCATCATAATATGACTTAGTATTATTGTGTGTAAAAGTGTTTTGTACTTTGTAAGTCTTAGTCTATCATTTGAGAGCTAGCCAATTGAAAAAACTGATATTTCGTTAAAATGAGCCTGTGTTACTTTAACATTCCAAGTAAAAAGATTTATATATTATATTATGTTGTATTACATATCAAGTGTTTGGAGCACAAACATGTAAAGTGTATGGATGGTAGAGGTTGAATATGACCCTTGACCCAACCTGACCTGACCTGACCTTGTGATATATTCTTGTGGATGTTTCCATTGTTTGGTGCCTTATAACTATAATTTGCTATTTTTATTTAAAGCAATATCAGCACATTTTTTGAAGAGCACCCCCAATTTTTCAAAAAATTTGAGATTTTTACACGGTTGCATTGGTAACTGGCTAGTAAACCATACCTGTGAATGGTTAAGCTCGAAAATGTCTGTGTCTCACAAACGAAGGAATTTTGTAATTAGAATAATTATTATCGGGATCCCGATAATAATTCAACGGCTGCTGGAAACGGCCTTCCAATGTGAAATAGCCGGGAAATAGCACCGTGTACGAGTCTACGCTCATCCATTAGTTGTTTTATTGGTTCAGGCAAATCAAGTTAGAGGTTATTTTCTCGAGGTGGCACTATTTCATCATGGACGGACATAAACGTAGCATTTCCAGCTCTGTCGTTAAGTCCAATCTGGGATCCAAATTCTTATTACAAAATCGCTTATTTTATGATAAATACGCATTTTTTAGCATTCTCGTTCGCAGGTATAGTTTCCTAGACAACTGTGCCAAAATATCAAATTTTGAAAATTGGGGGCGCTCTTCAAAAAATGTGCCATTATTGCTTTAATGACCTTTTTTCATTTCATATGCTACCTCTTTACATAAAAATGTCATCAACATTGTATTCAAATGAGTATGGCTCTATTATGTACATAATAAGGCCCTGGCAAGGAATATCATAAAAATTATGGCGCAATTTGTATTTTAAATAGTCTAATAGTATGATTTCATGGTATAAAGCCAAAAAGACTAGACTTTTATAAGTCTTTATAAAGAATTAACACTGCTCATGTACATGTTTACCACAAGGACCATTCCAAAAATTCCCAACAACCCACAAGTATATTCACACCAATACAATATTGATGGTTATTTTGAAAGTCTCTCATTTAAATGCTGACTCAGAGATTTGAAATATGTGTAGTAATTAAAAATAGTCATCTAGAACTAAGATAGTTACCTAAAATGATTAATTCCAAAGTTTGAGATGAATCGGATTTTACATTTTCATGCAGTAAATATTTATGCACAGTATATAACAAAATTTCCAGATCCGGAATTTTATAACAAAGTTGTGATTTTCTATATGAAGGAGTTCAATTTGAGCTTAGTTATTTCACACAATGATTAGTATATGGACAAGCATTTTGTACATGCAAAAAATGTGATTTGTTTGAAAATTGAGTGCGCCCTCATCAGGAAATCTGAGTCAGCCTTTAACGAGGAAGAAGAAGACCATGTCCTTATTAAAGACCATGCACTTAACACGTTTGTACTACAAGCACTTGGAAGTTGGTTACTTCCCTGAAATTCAATGAAACATGCCCTTATAATTAGGTGGGCAGGCAGGATTTGATACCATCCACCTCCAAAAATATTCCACAAATGGAATAACAAATTAAAGGTGGGTGCCTCAATCCACAACCTACTCCTCCCATATGTTGCCCCATCAACATGGACATTTTGATATCTGAAGAATGTTCATATTGTTCTCATTACTCAGTGAATTTTAAGTATTTCCTTTTAGTAGTAGTAGAAAAACCAAAGTTTTAAATCCGGTTTTTGTCCCCGCAACCGGGGGTGACCGGATTCACCTCACACTCGTAGCAATCGCCCTTACTCCCTCCTTCCACTTCACCTGATTCAATGCATCCCCCATCCTTAACCCAACCCAACCCTCCTACTCTCCTCCTCCACTTGCTTCCTTCATGTCCTCTTTGGTCGGCCCCTCTTCCTCAAACCACCCACCTCGAACTCAAAAGCCCTTTTAAAACATGCTCCTCATCCTTCCTCAGCGTGTGCCCATACCTTTTGGTATTATGAACAAAAATATCCCCAAATGTGGTCAACCACACTATAGTAGATTCAACCCATCGTGTCACCGAGCGAAAACTTTTAGACAGCGTCCATTAGTTGGGAGAGGAGGCAGAATATGTGGCCTGATTCATCTGTTTCATGAATAAACTACGATAATCTGGCCTTTCATGTTTACATAGAGAGTACAAAGACTTTTGTATTCCTTTGTATCCAAAGCACGAGCGCTCTAAAGTCCAAATATTAAACTCACCTGTTACATTGAATACCGTTGAAGCAAATACGATTAGTTAGAATGTATTGAAAGTAAATGCAGCTATAAATGGGTTTACGTTTACTAAATTGAATGATTTCATTAAGCACAGAATTGATTTTGCTCTACTATCGGGATACATGTTTCAATAGATTTAGCCTGGAATTTTAATTTCCATCCACTGCACATCCCCTCATTCAATGCTAATACCTTCGGAAAAGTACTAGAGGTGACACGATGAGTTGAATCTACTATAGTTTACACCTACTATCCTGTGTCCTAATTTGGTGTGCAGATTTATACTTTTACAATTTAAACAACTCGACCAATTTAACTCAATGTAATTATATGTTTTTGTGATATGCCTTTGTGAAAGAGAAGCCATCTAGAAAAATTAAATCATGATTGGGTCATTTAGCTGTGATATCTTTGGATTTTGTCCAATTATAACCCCCAAAAAGTAAAACACAAACTGAACCCTCCAGTCATGTTTCACATTGTCTTAACTGTTGTTTGTGTTGTGTATGTCAGGAACCTTCAGCAGAACAAGACAACATAACTTCAAGCATTAATATGAAGCCATCCACACCAACAATCCATAACTTTCTGGATTAGATGCTGTCACTACATGTGTACCAGTTGTATGTGTATTTTTTTTCATAAATTGTGTTGGATTTTCTTGAACTTTAGCAGTGCTTTAATAGTCATAGATGATGTGACATAAGGGCGGGCAAGTTACAATTGGGCTATTGCTTTTGGTATGTCCTGCACCCCCTCTGTGGAGAATTAGGGTAAAATCCTACTCAGAGGGAAGTACGGATATGGGTATAAGGCTTGCGCACATCCAACACCCCGGGTCGCATTTGTTACAGAGGACATGATGCAAAAAATAGGGGTCTTTGGGTGAGAGACCGCCAAATGCCCCCAAAATAGGGTTTTATTGGCGTGGCAAATTTGCTAAATGTTCCAAAAAATGGGGTCTTGGGTGAAAATTTTTATCCAAAAGTGGGTCTTTGTTGGTGACGATGACACGATCCATTTAGTAATTGGCTCTGCTAATCTACCTAACAAGACCAAGCACATACAATAAGAGGATAGTGTTTTAGGAACATTTGTGTCACATCATCTAAGATCTAAACTTCATGGTTAAGATCTAAATTCATTGGACCATTCATATGTCTGTATTGTGTATTTTGGTGTTCTGGTATTTTGGCAAAGATGTAAGTGCAAGTTCTACAGGGTCCAAAGAATTAAGGTCCCAATTGCAGAAATATCTCTCCTCAATATTAAATTGGATTGTACTACTACCAGCACCTCTCACCACAAATATCATCAACACTATACTACCGCACCATCACCTGTTTACCATCATGATACATCTGCTATTTTCCAAACACTAATTCTAAGTTAACCATAACCATAAATCTAGACCATCATGCTATATCTAACCTGAACCCAAACTCTAAAACCTAATTCTAACTGTAATATATCCCAACTTTATCAATCCTATCCCTTGAATCAAATCAAAGTGTTTGGTAATTACTTGAAGAGCACCTCCGCTAATATTACACATGCACATGTATGTTTTTTTTTAAGTTTGCCAGTTGAGTTGAGCCTTGTCATAATTATGCTGAATGAACTAGGTTATGACAACAACAAATATAAGCAAGCTTAAAATCAAAAGTAACAGTTGTTCTATGTTGACAAGAAACTAATAGTGGAAGATAGAATTCCTTTAAAAACTATACACTACTATTACTACTACTACACAATTACTGATACTGCACTACTACGGCTACCGCACTACTACTTCTATGACACTGCAACTGATGCTAAGCTGCAATTGATGCTACACTGCACCTGATACGACAAGAAACTAATAGTTGAAGTTAGAAAGAATTCCAGTAAAAAGCTATACAACCACTACTGATACTACAGCACTACTGATACTACACACTAAACCCTACTGATACTACCCACTACTGATACTACACTACTGCGATACTACACTACTACTGATACTTCGCCTTTTGCAATTGAAAAGTTCAAACCCTACTACTTCTATCAAGTGTCAAATGAATCTGTATATGCATTTGAAATCATTTCTCAAAGAGCCATTCCTAACATACTTTATATTGTTGTGTCTAACCATGCACCATTAAACTTAAAATTTGTAATAAGTTATCTTTTCCAAATAAAACACAAAAAAACTAAAAATAATATCATTTTTCATTTGCTTATAATTCCTTTTCAATTTTCCTGCCTATTAGTGTTTTTTCATGCTGAAGATTGTTTTTTTGAGTTAGATTTTGCCAATTTCAGACAGATCTGTTTTCAACACATACACTGTATTTAATTTACAGTCACCATACAGCTGTGAAGTTACTCCATCAAGTGGATTTGTAAGTGTTAAAATTAGTGGCAGTATGTTGTTGTGAACCGTAGTCTGTTTATGAGAGCGCGTGTGGTCCAGTGGATAGAGCATTCGTCTTTGTGATACGAAGGTCGTGGGTTTGAGTCCCACTATTGCCAACACCGTTGTGTCCCTTGGGGCAAGACATGAACTTGATTGCCTCTTCGTCTCCACCCAGGTGCTAAATGGGAGCTGTTAGGAATCTTGTCCATTGAGCACCGCCCAAAGTTTAGTATGCCTTGGGTAATGTATGTCAGCTGATGTATTCCAAGGTAGCGGTAATAATTGTAAAAAGCCGGGGCCCCCCTTGATACACATGAAAGCGCTATATAAATGATGCAATTATTAATGGTATCTCTAAATCTAATATGAATTTACTTTTTTTTTCATTTTGAGTGTTCCATGTGAGGATAAGCTAACAAACATCAGTGAGCCCTTTCTTCTTGGTCTGTGCAAACTCCGTCCTGGCTTCAAGAACCTGCACATTTGAAAAATAGTTCACCCTCACTATTTTCAAAATTGAATATTTTTGCATGGTTGTAAAGCTTTTATATAACATTAGCCCTCACCTCAAATGTTTAAGACCAAATCAGTGCCTTTTGGGGAAACAGAGCAATGTTTTATAATTAAAGGTCTACTCAGAGATTGCCCGAGGACTCCCTCAATTTTCAAACAACTTACTTTTTTGCATATCGCAAGCTTGTCCATACCTAATCAATGTGGAAATAGCTAAGCTCAGAGCGAAGTCTTTCTATAAAATCACAACTTTGTTATAAATTTCCGCTCCGAATCTTTGTATACAACAGTATCATACGACGGCACTGTCTACTACAACATAAATGTTACTGCCTGGAAATGAAAAATCCGATTCATACTCAAACTTTGGAATGGGCATTTTAGGTGACATCTGTAGTGTTTCTAGTTGACTATTTTTAATAATTAAACAAAATATTATATTTCAAAAATATCTGGTCAGCCTTTAATGTCACCGCGACATTTATTCAGGAGACAACGTAATGGCGTTTAACACAAGAAAACACGCCGGAGCCGGATTACCTTGGCAAGAGCCCTGTTTTGAGCCGCCTCGTGACCTTTGGTTTTAATCTCAATGTGTACGAGTCTTGATATTCATGTACATAGACTTATTGTTGATTAAAGTTGCGGCAAACTAAAGTTGGCTACAAATTACCTAATGTCTTTGGCCTTTTATTAACGACACTATCAGTTGTTCACCCAAAAAGTCAATATTTGAAATTTGCAAAAACAGCTAAGAGTCCTGTAGAATCCGCTTACTTTTTCCAACTGAACTTGAAATGTCAAAAATGGAAGAAAATAAGACAGTGTTCAAATATGAATCTCCATTCCTACGTGTTGTAGTAAGTGTCCGTACGGACAGTTATGACTAAAAGACCCGATTTTGTCCTTATTAGTGGCTTCTGGCCTATCATTGCAGGATATGTTAGCGTACCTGTACTTGTTACAGACATGAAATTCTGATTTTTGACGATTTTTCTATTTTCTGATTTAAGCAAATCACTGATAGTGCCTTTGATAGCCCCATCTGTTTTTGGGGGTAATGGTATTTTTTATTAAAAACTTCTCTATTCTATCTATTGGCCTAGACTAACATTTGCGATCAAATTGAAAGAAATTTCATATTTTGTGAAAATGTGTCCTTGCACTTTAAAAAACAAAACATGTCTACCTCAGGCAAATACCCTCACCCCCACTATGTTTGGATAGTTGGCCAATTTAAATAATTCCAAAAAACAATCAACTTCCCTCGCCTGGTAAAGTATAGGACACAAGCACTAGATATTTACAGCCCACTGAGGCCCACTCACTTTTTAATAGTCATGTATGCTAATACTGATAACTAGAGACAATGAGAAAACCCTATGCATCCTTTTAGCATAAATGTGTTAAGTTTAGGGCATCTATATTTAATACTGGTGGTACTGTCTTGTGCTGTCCTGACCAGCGGGTCTAATTTTTCGGGGAGACCAGGGTCGCAACATTCCAAAACTGGTGGGTGGGTTGGCCCCTTGAACTGTCCCAAGATCGAGTTTGTATATGGTTTAGTGGATCAAAGATCATCGGGTCATTCAAGGTCAAAAGATGTCAATGGGGTAAACTGGTTACCAATTTGCATGATGTCAAATTTTTCATCAGCATGGACAAGGCAAACTTCAAAGCTACCTACAAATTAACCTTGATGTCTTTATCCCTTATTAATGGTCCAGCTCTGGTGCTTTTGGGTATGTTATTTTTTATAATGTGTAAAATTATATCTCTATTCTTCCAATGGCCTAACATACACATTTGGCGAGCAAGTGGGAACAAATTTTCAATTTTTCCTGAAAATGTGCCAGTACCGCTTTCAATTAAAACAGAGTAAATGAGAAAAATAGTAGCTTTCGTACTACATGCCAAAATGTTTTTCCACTTCTGCTCTGTCAAATCTGGGTTCTGGGGATGAGTTTATTAACAATTGGGGTCTGGACCTTTTCAAGAAAAATCTCTCTTTTTTTCTTCGTGCACCCATCTTGCAAGGTAAATCCTCTCCTTCTATGTGCTAGAAAAAGGTCAGGATCATTATTTTATTCCTTTGACAAAATCTTTATTTAGGATACTAGGTGTTGACATGAAGAGTTAGTTACTAACTGAATTGGGTCATTCGATTTGTAAAAAAAGAAATTAAACTCTATCAATTTTATACAGGACGTGATGTAAAATTTTCTGAAAGAACTAGGACCCGTTACATATTATAAGATTTAAATATTTTTTTTTGCTATAATTGTGAACACTCAAATATAATATGTACATAATATAATAAGACAATGTAAATCCTAGTAACCAAAGTCTAAAGCAAGCACCACTCTGTTTACAACAGTAAACTATTTCCCTTACCGACTGTATATAAAGTGAAAGTCTAGATAAGAGTGCAAATTTGTACTTCTGTTAAAATGCTAATAAATCTTGGGTGTTTTTTTTGTTTTTTAACTAAAACACCATGTGCCTTCAATTTAGGTGCTTTATGATCTTTATATGCATGTCCAATTGGTTCATTTTTCCTTCTTAATGTTATATCCCGGGAATGGGTGGGGGATTGGGGCCGCGGTGATGATGCCGGAGGGGATGGGGGGTCACCGTGGTCATGTGACAGGGGTGCATTTGTATTGTAATTTTGGCTCCTTATTATAACTAAGCTAATCAGTACAACAGCTTGTACGCAGAACATTTCTTTCTCCTTGCTTAGGGGGTCAAATGATATCGTCTTGTCAATGGCCAGTGACCCCCCCATGTGAGACATGGGGAGTTACCCAACCAGAATGCACATTTATTGCCCCCAGCATTTAAATTTCAGTATTTTGTGCAATTCAAACAAGTCATTGGTTGCAAGTGAAATCTTAACTATAAATGGTAAATGCTTTTAGTAATCAAGAGCACTTCAAGTAGAGAAAACTATCTGGACATGCATTTATTTTATACAGTTTCTACTTTGATATGTACATAAGAAAGAAGTATTTAGGTGTATGTACATTTTCCATTCAAATTTTATGTGTGTGTGTCCATATTTCACTTCATTAATTTCAAAGTAGAAGTATATTTTACAGGTAAAAGAAAAGCAATTTGATTTGAAGAAACTGCATCTCAAAAAAGTGCCTTAAAATATGTAATTGCCTTTTCCATTCAGTATGCATTGGCATTTTACATGTTATTATACCACCTACTGTGTTCTTTATACTGTATTTTTGCTGTAAATTTTGTGCAAATGATGGTGCAATTTGTGAAGAAATATTATATTTATTTTAATGTATTTGAATAGAAGACAATAGCATACCCTTCAGATACAAATATTATTTAAATATTGGTGCCATGTGAAAGATTCTATTGCCACAGATTGTAAATAATTCAGTGTTTATTGTATTACATTGCTGAACATTATAGTATTTTGTGTTTGTAATATGGTGCAATATTTGTGGAACATACTAAAGTATTATTAAGTTGTATTTGTAATTTTAATTGTAATTAAAAATAGTATTTTACTCCTTCATTGGGAGATGAAATTAACAACAAAAAATGTAGGGGAAATAATATTTAGCACATTGAAAGGATTTGGTTAAAATTTTGAATTGGAGAACTAATTATAATATAAAAAGGAAAATACAGTCAAATCATGTGTATAAAAATGAATAAGTGTAATAGCTATTGCTTATATATTTAAATGCAAGGGTAAGAATAGCATTAGCTGGGAAACATATGCACCAATTTTACCCCTCCAAGCTGATGTTATCATGATGTGAATGTATGTTGTGTCTGCATGGATGAAATAGCCTCATTTACATTAAAGCAAAAAGGTCATTTAATCCACCTTACCTAACTAATGCAACTACCAAAGAACTTCAAACCTGGAGGGCTGGGCTACAAGTGGAGTAGTCTGCGGTACTTTATATAATTTTCATATAAGATATTGATGTAGGTGATTAATGCTATATGGCTAATTTGCATTGAACAAGGTTTATAAACGAGAATCCTATTCTTGAAGTTTGGGGGGAAGGTTTGAGATGTTTTCTTAGTTGAAGGTTGCTGAATCAGAATGTGTGGTCCAACCTCTGGGAAATGTAAGGAAATAAAATAAGTTTTTTGCTTTTTTTAATGTTTTGTTGTTTTTTAAAATCAAAGTCAATATTGTTGTTTAAAGTGCGGCAACCAAGTATTGTCTCATTATAAGGATTTAAAAGGGGTTAATAGGTTCGATCTAGGTTCCTACCTTTAGTACACAAAACACACAGCCTTCGAAGAAGTTCAGGTCATCCTGGGGCAAAAATTACCCATGCTCAAATTTTGACCCTGGTGACCTCTATAGACCATTGTAGGACCACCTTTTACATTTTCATACTCATATGAAAAAAATCCAAACATAGTAAAATAAGGCAGACGAACAATTTGACACATTCAAACAAACTCAGAGCACGGGGGTAAGTTGTTCCCCAGGATGACTTGAACATTCATAGGGTTCACCTGTTAACTACAGGTTGGAACCTAGACACCTATACCTTTGAAACCTTATAATGGGACCAATGTATTGATGTGCATTTAAACACAATATAACCTTATTTAAAAAAAAATTTCTGTAAGAAATTAAGTTTTGTATTTGTTTTTATAATCCCACATTTCCCAGAGTTGGACCCAAAATTTCTGATTCAGAACCTTTTAAATATGGAAAAAAAATCTTCCAACCTTCTTCACAAACTTGAGAATATGATTCTCATTTATACCCTACTATTTTGCTGACTGTGTTATTCTTGGCCCAAAGATGAATACGGACACTGAATTGAGGGTACCAGTATGTAAATAATGTTGAGCAGGACAAAGTTAAAGATTTAAAGCGTTCTGGAGAGTATATGCCTATGAGATCCAATTAGCAAAGTACACAAGAAACATAGCAGTGTTGCTGACTGTGACTTGTGTAGTAGTGAGTTAGTGAGTTTGTAGCTCATTATAAAATGTCATGCAAGTTTGGTGTATTTGCCCTAGTCACACTGCATACAGTGCAGTCAAAGCCCTACATCTCCATTTAGTTATTTAAATTATAATTTTGGGGGTTCTTTTGGTGTGTGCCCATTTAAAACATGGCAAACTTAGGCGAGCCAAGGGTAGCGGCCAAGAAATCCCCAATTTTGATTTTGTCATCATTGGTTTAACGCGTTATAAAAGCGAAAATCTTGACAAAAGATTCTGTTGTTTTTTTTTGTTTGAAATATGTTTTTAAAAAAACCATTATTTTCTTATTCCAAAACCATTGTAAGCTGAAGAATCAACTCCACTCTCAAATTTTTAAAAGAATTAAGGCGACGGCACAGTCGTATGTGGGTCATGGGAACACAATGACTCGCCCACATCAAAACACCTAAATCGGGTTGTGGTTTGTTGTATTTACTCCAGTGGAATGGAACACTATAGGCCATTGATATCGGACATTGCTAAAAAAGTGCATACACAAATAAGTTTGTGTTTCCAGGCACATTGATCTGCTGATTTCCAAATCACGAGTTGCATTTGGATCCTTGAGCCTTTTGAGATAGGAAGGGGGTAAATATACAGGAGTAAAATTGTAAATGTTTCATACATGGTTTTTTTAAAAGTTGTATGGTTTGCATATCTGGGGACACTTGCTTCTACACGTAGGCTAAAAATCGTTCAAGCAGCGTGGGTAAATTTTCTTAGAATGCACAGATTATCTTCCACAAGAGGCTCACACTTCGTCATGATGTTGGGGATTATTAAGTCAAACTAAATGTTATGCATTTTGTTTGGCATTTGGGGTATAATTTATGGGGAAACTATGATAGGGGCCCACAGCTGTAGGATCTTCGGGACCAGCATTAAGCCTCTGCTCAAATACTCGTGATCTGATTAACATAAAGGCAATGATTATGTCTTGTTGACTGTTGTACATGCGCAATGAAAATTTTTGGCACACCAATTTGAAACCAAAGTGGAGTATTAATAATTTCACCACAGGATTACCTTGAACAGTTTTGGTCTGTTGTTCAGATGCAAGAGGTTGTGATATAGCAAACTATACCTTTATCCGTTAGGACCAGCTGAATATGTGTATACAGCTTTACAGTATAAGAAACATCTGACAATTTTACCCCATTAATTTTTACCTCCTTCCCTATCTCAAAATGCTCAGGATGCCAAATTGCATCCTCGGAGTTGGAATCAGCAGGTCAATGTTGCAGAGAAATCATCAAAATTTGCGCATACTCTTACGGAAAAGGTCATATGGGCCTTACGCAGGACTAATGAGGTAATCTATTGATTTGTTTTGGTGAGTTGCTATATTGAAAGAGGCTTGGCCGTATTCTCTGGCAAATTAGACAGGAGCCATGAAAGTAGTGAGTTCATTTGTAAACAAATCAAAATCCATAACCACTAATCACAAACCGGCCCTTAAACTGTAAATCTTTATTCTTCCCTCAAGTTTGACCCTAATTGAAATGTAATTAAACTCAAAGCCCCCAATTGGAGCCAACCTCTAAACATTAATCGCTATATCAATAAAATCCAGTATCATGTGTGATTGTAATCCTAACCAAAACCAACTACCCTGACGCCCTAATCCCTGGTATTTAACCCACTCCTTTACTATAGTCATCACCCCAAGCCCTTGGTGTATTATATTCGACCGAAATGGATACAGCTTCTCAGTATAGTATAAACTGCAGATAACGAAATTAAGCAGGTAATCCATTGGGTGCACTCAGCCTGTTTTCGTTTCGTTGGAATATCCATTCATAAGCCAAGACCTTTTAACATAATCCCAACCACCAGTCAACCATCCAATCCCTTAATCCTAATCCCAATCCTAATCCCAGCCCCTGCTGTAATCATAACAATCAACCCATATCAATAAACAGCAATCCCCACCTATCCTTCCCCACCAACACATCAAATACTAATCTTAACATGGCTGGTCATCTCTCCTTTTTTTATTACAATTTTTATACGGAAAGTGTTCTAAAGGTAGTATATCAGGTGAATAAATCCAAAAAGCATTCATTATGAAAGCTTTGTTTCATTACGTGAGTGAATTCAATGTAATCTGTGACCGATATACACGGTAACTATAAGATTGTTTATACTGTGTGATAAAAATAACCTAAAAATGTGCGACCAGCAGGGACTGTTATAGTGTAAGTATTGGTTGACTGGGTCACATGGTGTTTAATGTTCACTTTTTTTAAAGAAAAAGGTTGTTTGTTGTGTATGCACTCCATTTACTGCATAAAGATCATCTTATTAGAAAGCGTTATTTTTCAAGGCTAGTTTATTCATGAGTATTTCCAGTATGAAAGTCCTACTTGATTTCAATATTCTGAGCCTTTTACTATTTAAAAATGTATTAAAGTTTGGAAAAGACTTGTGCAGTTTTCAATCTTGTGTTTCAAAGGAAGTTGTTTAAAGACACTATCAGTTGATTGCTAAATCAGCAAATCGAAAAAATCATCAAAATCAGATTTTGCATGTAAGTAACAAGTACGGTATCCTAACATACCCTGCAAAGTATAAGACCAGAAAGAAGAAAGAAAGCCCCTAATAAAGGACATAATCAGAGATTTTAGTCATACTGTCCGAACGGACACTTACTACAACACGTAATGAAATGGAGAATATTATCTTGGAACACTGAGTGTTTTCTCCTTTTCTGTTAATTCGACAGCTGTAAAAAGGTACCACTTATGGAATTTACGGTTATCCTTAACTTGAAGCTATACTGCAAAATTACAAAATTTTTCAAATCATGATAGTGTCTTGAAGTATGGCTTACCTAAAAAATCCATGGCAAATGAAAATGAAGAGCCTTAAATTTGTGTAAATTATCCCTACTCATGGTTGCCATTATGGGAACAAACGCAGCATTTACCGATTGTATTGAATCTAACACCCCCGCAGTTTCCCTGTTTAACTTTAAAGAGGAAGTTATATTTCTGTCAAACAAACAGGTTAGATATATTACTACATATTCAGAATCATGATATTTTTATTAGCAGTGGTATAGCTTGCGGGTAAACCAAAGACTTAAAGTTGTAAAGATTAGCTTTAAAATGAACAAAAATACCCTTTGCGACTCTTATTTGGGAAAATTTTTTGAATTTAAAACGACCCCATTGAAATTTAAATTGTTGATGACTATGGATTTAAATATGTTCTAAAAATTAACAATTTGGCAGTGCTCAAAGCGGAAATAATTTAACAGTGTAATTATATATAAATAAATAAACAACTGATATTTAAATTTTTGAAAACAATTGGCATTGCAAAAATACAACATACATATTCAATGATAACGCTACAAGGAAATTAAACGGTTAAAATCGAGTTTCTCCCCTGACAAATGTGGAATTTTTTCCCTGGACTTGTTTAGGCTCCTTAAACTATACAAATGTAAATTACACTCAAATTTCCACTTTAATGGGCAAAAAGTTTTCCACACAGCAGTTAACCTTCTCCTGATGACAAAAATAACACTTTGTTGCTAGGGATTTTACAATCGAGAAAATAAAGTTTTTTAAAGATTATTTTCACATTTCAGTTAATTTTTTGCCAAAATGTACAGATGTAAACAATGGGCATTTATGTTTGTTTTGTTGTTTTTTATTTCTATAATTCCCGTAAATTAGAGTCGCCCAAGCACCGGGAAGGACCATCAAAGTCCCCCAAATTTAAATTCCAATTCTCACCAAGAAGGCGAATCCTGTAAACGCACACGTCGAATCTATCAGACCTTGTCAGAATCTATCAGACAGGAATGCCCGAACGCTGTCCTGAGGGTTGATAAGCCAAGGAGGCCAACCCATTCTGAAACGAAAGAAAGCCACCGACAACTTCCCATCTATCATAAAACCTCTTATCTTAAAAATGTTTTGGAATCATAACACCATTGTTTTTTTGCCTGGGCGACTTCTAATTTCTTTCTCCAATATATTGTTATTTTTCACAGAATTAAAACAAAAACCGTTTTTGTCTTTGGCTTTGAGTGATTCTAATTTCTCCAATATACTATACTCTGTAGCAAATAAAACAAACATATACTTTGTACCTTTTGGAAAGCTAATTGAATTGAGTCTTAAGAATAATCTTTAAAACTCGATTTTTCTCGATTGTTAATCCCTATGGCAACATGATTCAGAATGTCATTTTTAATTCGTCTTCAACAATTAACGTCATTTCAGGGAGAATGTTAATCTTGTGTGATTTTTTTTGCAGCCTAAATGTGTACCATTTCGGTGTACATTTCATTCCACATTTTTTAAAGGTTGGCGCACATTTGTGAGGGGTACTTATTTCTTCTTTTTTGAATTGTATATTTACATTTTGACCAGTCGCACCAAAATGAACTGGTCTAACTATTAATTAAACATTCAAGTATAGCTCATGAGTTTGTACTTACTAGTTAGAACGTTTTTCATATAAAAGGCCATTGATCAATGAAGGTTCTACAAGATTGATTTCCGTCTGGCTGGGTGACGTTGTTTGGCAGTAGTGCTGAACGGAATGAATGGCAAGTACCTCATATTTCAATCAATGGACTTCTATGAAACGCTCAGTTAAGGTAGTTTAAATCTGCATCCTGAATGATGTTTAGAATCGATTGGCGGTCTTGCAAAAAGTGTCAATCATGGTTTCTTAGACTGTGGTCAACAGCCACGTTTACCCATAATCTTTAGTGTGCTTCGTTAATTGGGCAAAGTATGACATTATTGCTTCACGTATATTGTGTATTATGCATCACAAAATATCTCCAGTAGCAATATGCTTTTTTTTTGTTTCAAACATACCGTATCTAATAATAACTATTACGTTATAAAGCGTACTGCGATATTTGCCCAAGCAACGTGTGCTTAATTATGTACGATCATCGATAAAGGAGGTTATAACCATTGTACTAACGCTCTTATCATACCTGTATAGCCTGCTGCGGTAGTAATCGGTAGTATCTTTGCAACCTAATAACGACCGTAAAATGCCACAAACAAAAACACTGCTGCCCTAAATAGGTGTGGTCATTGGCTTGGTATCGACTGTCCACTATTCATTAAGAGTTTCTTATTTAACGTTTGATTAAATAAGGAAGTTTCAAGAGAAAGAAACTTGCAACTTGATACACAATCTTGGACGATTTTGTGGAATGGCATTGGAAACCGAGTCAGTTTTAACAAAGACCTGACTGGCCATGACGAGCTTTGCTAATGGTATAAATACGGTTTATAATATTGGAGCTTGATCTTGTGTTTGCGTTTTTCAAGTAAGTTTTTATCAGCTCCTTTTGTAGATTTGAGCATGGTTTGCCCATATCAAGGCGACATCGTATAAAATGCCCATGCATAGCTGCTGTAAAAAGCGTCGCAATACACAAAATATTACTACTTTTTTGAACCATCACTAGAAATTCTTGTTTGTGTTCGAAAGAAACCGTGGTTTAACAACCGTACCGTTAATAGAGGTCTATCCACTGACAATGTGGGTCAGACCTTTAGAAAACAAACATTTCAGTATTGGAAATACATTTACAAAATAGTTGTTTTATTAATTGATTTTCAAAATTATGAAAAGGTTCTAAAATTTCAAACCGTCTTTGGCGGTAGAACAATTCAAGTCCTTTTCGTTTCCGTAATATTTCCAAAGATATAATAAATTAATTTTACACTACATGCATCAAACAAAAGGAAAGTAACTAGGAAAGAAATATTGGTTTTATATCCCAAGATATAAAAATACGCAAGTAACGTGAACTCCCCCTGGCAAATGGTAGTCATGGAACATGACCTCAAATACCTTTGCTTTGACGCTTGGGTCCATGACCGTTTGACAACATCGCACATATGAAGGAACCCATAATGCACCTTAACCCCAGTCTGTAATAAAATTGGATTGATTCATGCCCACATTTTGGTTGAGCTACGAGTTGCAAAAATTTGGGCGAGACGCAGTCTGAGCCTAATATTTTAAAACTCATAGCGAGACAATAAATTTGGGCGCAAATCATCCAATTTTTTATCATTATCATGCGTAGGAATCCGATATTATCGCGAATCGGACACCGCAAGCATGATAATGGTTTAAAATCGGACTTCAAACTTTTCGAAGGAGACACAAAAACTCAAACCTAACCAAACTAAGCAAACATGTAACCACACACACACACACACACACACCCCATACATACTCTACATACATACATGCGCACCCTCGCAATATTCCCCCTCTGCTTTTTTCAAGCCATGGGGATAAAAAAGTGGATTTCTTTCCAACTTAAATAACAGCAACAATTCCTAATCGACAATGGCCATGACCTTTTCAAAAGAACATAGCATTAACAACATACAACTCCAAAAGAAAACACATAAAGTGGAAGCTAACTTGGAATATCACCAGTATAACTTTCCCCAAGGTCGGGAAAAGTAAGAAAGACAGAATTGAAGAAAGAAGTAAGTAGTGTCCTCCCAATAAGAAATCTGTCATCGATTTTTTTTTTGTGTGTAAAAAGAAGTCCCTTTAAAGGACGTACACCTTTTATAGTGGCGATGATGCAAGCAATTAAACTCTGTGGCAAGATACATAGAAGCTTGATGAATGGGTCGTGTAATGGGGGTTTGTTCTAGTGTGTGTTGCGTGGGTGTCTAACCATCGCTCAAATTGTGTTAATTTAGTTAATGCTCAAAATTCAAATTGGGGAAGAACATCAATATTTATACCGTAAATCGCCAGCTTATTCAAGGTTGATGTGCGATTTCAGTAATAGTAGTTTTAATATATTTATTAAAAAAAGTTAGTCCGGCAAATGTTAAATGCAAATTTGTATTGAGAAAGTCTCTGTAGGCATAATAGTCTCCGAGCCACACACGCACCACGCACCCTCGCCTCACAGCCCTCTATACCACCCACAGACACCACTCGCCATAACCAAGCAACCTGTAAAAATTAAGTGTTTAGGTTTGTAACACTTATATAGTCTGATTTTTTATTCCTGTCAGTAAACCATATGTCGATGTTACGAACTCTTTGGATGGGGAGTGTTGAGAACAAAAACTAAAAAAGCCGTTATTAACAGCTGAAAAATGCTCAACTGGTTAAAAGAATAAGATGCTTTCACCCATTTACATAAATCTTTTTGGATCGAATATGTAAAGGCTTCATACCAGATCCAATTGAATAGTTTGTCGTACAGTCTGAGACCAGCTATCGCTGCCCTTTGTGGTGTCAATCAAAGAAACGGATAACGTGTCATGAACCTCGAGGCGCGGTGAAAAAGAGGATACGCCACGTAAATAGGTGTCAGTTTGTTAGAGAACTAAAACTCTAAAATACTTTTTAAATGATTGGCACCCAAGCTGCAAATTTATTCTGGAACAAGAACGAATAAATGTTAAACGTGTAGATTCCTAGTGACGTACAAAGAAGTTTGGTGAGTAATAATTACGTATTCGTATCATTGTTTTTCTTATGGTGATGCTTCAGAGTTTGTTTAAGTTTGGCGTTTGGAATTATTCAGTTGCATTTTGCTTTGTAATATTTTCTTCGTGAGAAAAGGGGACATTTTTTAATTATGGCCTAATCTTTTCCGGTATCGCGCCCATCGAATTTTATTTGTCATGATTTTGGGTTTTTAAAACAACTTTCAGAACAAATGGAATCGTCAACACACCCCAAAAACTTTTAATGAGGACAGGATAAAAATCTACTATAACCCTAGCCCGTTAACGAAACAAACTCAAAACGACAACTTTTGTCAAAAGGGGGTATTCGTAGACCCATGCTCCTATAATTCGCTAAAAAGCATTGAATTCAGCATCGTTTTCCCCATTTTTAACTCAGAGCAATGGACATTTAACATTAAACGCCTAACGATTTTGAACATATCCATTGCCAGCAGTTAGGAAGAATAAACAGACCAAGTGTTTCGACAAGCTTAACACTATAGGTTCAAAAAATAAACACAAAAACGTGTTATTTTAGATCTAAACAATTGGATAATATTGTTTTAAACGCGTTAAGGCATTCACGTTAGAAATTCACATTGTTGATTTAAAAATGGGAAAAACAGCGCTGAATTTCACATGCTTTTAAGTGATGTATGGAGCAGTGGTCCAAGAAAATACACCACTTTTGGACCAAAAAGTGGTATTTTTTTAGTTTTGTGTTTCGTTAAACGGTCTAGGTGTTTATAAGTGTTACCAAACATAACACTTAATTTTACAGTGTACACAAGCGCTTAGACACTCGCGATATTAGGGGACAGACACACACACACCCTCACACACGCACGCACGCACACATACGGCCACACCACGCAAAACACAACACTCTTGCGTTATCAAATTTTGTCACAAAACAAAGGTTATTTTGGCCTTTTACCGCCACCAGTAAAAAATAAAAACAGTCGGCATTGACGTTTTAAAAATGCGTATATTTGAAACAATTTTTTGAAAAAACCCCCAATTGGCATTTAAAACTATTTTTCTGGTGATCCGAGCGAGGGAAATTGGCGCTCAAACAGCTTTTTGCGAGAACATATCAATGAATTACAAAATAGTCTATGGATCGAAAATTATCAAGGAATTGTATGTGTTAGTCATATTGTGTCGTATTGATTGGCACTGGATTCGTGGCCGAGGCTTTCGTAAGAGTCAATATGTTTGGTTCTTTGTTACTGCCTGTAATGTTCCTGGAGCGGCAATTTCGTTGAAGCCTCCGAGGTTACCATATACCACAAGACATTGCGAAAAGGTGTTTGGTGTTGCATTTTAGTTACAAGATTTCTTTTAATGCATAGTTTGGATTTCTGGTTATAAGATTTTGTTCACGGTCTTCGGATCATGTTATCATTTTGCTAAATTCCGACAAAGCTATTCAAATTGCTATATGGAAAGCTCTCTGGGTCTTGCATAATGCTAAGATGTGAATGAATTCATCTAGATCAGTGTTGTAAGTTTCGGGTTACTGAAGATAAATACAATTTAATTGTGATTTTGTCAATACTTTGATGATCCTCGACGGTATGTGTTCAAAAAATTGCAAAAAATGAAGGGGGCATTTTGTAGCTTTTTGTGATCCATAACCTCGTCCCCCTACCTTAAAAAAATAGATTCCTATATCAGTTGAACCGTTGGCCTAAGTAAAACAAGTGTCTCTAATCTTTGGAAGAAATTCGGAACTTTGTACAAAAAATACTACACGGTTGCCTATAGGGCATGGAGTTATAATAACTCCATGCCTTGGGGAAGGTGTGATACAAACATTTGTTCATAGCATAAATTCGCACCGTCAGAATCAACTGGAATGTGAGAAATTAGCTTTTCTCCGGAATATCTAATAAATTGAATTAATCTAATGGAATGAATATCTAAGAATGTGAAGATGTCACGTTCACGATATATACCTTTATGACAAAGTAGTCTCGAATGCAACCTTAGACCCTTGAGATACATATTTATAATGGAATATCCGATTTTACCAACTCCATTTAATAAATTATATTCTCAATTTCTGTGCTACAAGATTTTTAAACAACAAAATATTTAATTAAGAGAAATCCAGTTTCCATTGCACCATGGGATTCTGATTATGTCGGGTACACTGCCAGTACACGATTTCTTGCCTTCCGCTTGCATTGCAATTGCAAGTCCACTTGTTGCTCCGCGATCAGTCTTGTCAACTGTTTGATGTAACCCAGTTTCATTTGGAATTTCATCAGGTAGTCAAGCGAGGAACAAAAATGGAGGAAGCAATTGGAAGAGTATTGAGTTATACAGCTTCTATTGCATCAGAAACATCAGGAGCACCAGAATGGAAGGATTTAATGGATTATTTGGATTAAACATTCCGATTTGAAAATTTGCTATAATAACGATAATACTAGAAAAAAACTTGACTGATTCAATCGAATCATTTAGGATCAGTGATGAAATCATGAAAATACTGGCCAAGAAATTGTTGCTGTCGTTCAGTATTTTAACACTGTGCTTGGTAAGTAGTGTATGAACAAACATGGACAGTATCCTGGTTGCTGTTCATTTTCCGAAGGTTCGTTAATCCGAACACGGGAATTTCCTATAGCAGGAGCATGGACCCAGGTCAAACATCAGAAGTTGCTCCAATTTTGGTAAAAAATGAAAGAAGTTGTTCATCTAGCTTTATGTGTCAAAATGAGGATTAGTTTGTAGCATCTGCAATGCATAGTTATCATTTTATGCGACAAAGTAGGTCATAGGGAAACATAATCCAATTGGCGTTGACCTTCTTTGACCCTTATCTCGGTAAGTAAACATTTAACATAATCAAAACTATACTTTTTTGAGTCCTCTTTCCTCAGGCAATAATTTGCAAGTATTTAAAATATAATCAGATTAACTTTTAGTGTTGACCCCTGTACAAATTGAGATTGACCTTTTTACCATTTTAGTCATTTTTACCCTATAACTCCAAACCAATGGCCATAGATGGTACAAACTATTTATTTTTGGAATCCTTATGACTTGATGGACAATATGGCATACATTTCAACTTGATTGGAGTATTTAAATAAAAAATGACCCCTGTGTAACCTTAAAGAGACACTGGCACATTTGAAAAATAGTGCGCCCTCAAGATTTTTCAAAATCGATATTTTTGCATGGTTGTAAGGCTTTTATATTCAAAAGCCATCACCCGAAAAGATTAAGACCAAATCAGCTTCCTTATGGGTAAACAGAACGATTTTATAATTTAGCGTCGCCGGCGACGTTAAATTCAGCAGACGACGAAAATGGCGTTTAACACAAGAACACGACGCCGTATGCATGTTTCCCACGCTATGCACACTGTTTGATCGGTCTATAACCTTTGTGGTTTTAATATCAGTGAGTACGAGTCAAAAATATTAATGTAATATACACATTTGTAGATTAAAGTTATGGAAAACTTAAAAGTTGGCCTACAAATTACCTGGATGTCTTTATCCTCATATCAATGTCCCTATCTGTTTTTGGGTATATTATTTTTATGTGTAAAGTATATCTCTGTTCTTCCAATGGCCTAGAATATCATTTGAGAGCAAATTGAAGAAATTTCATATTTTGTGAAAATGTGCCAGTGCCACTTTAAATTGGCCCTATTAAAAAAGTGATACCACAATTGAGTACTAACTACCTAGCATTGATATAGAGTCCATACTAACTACCAAAAGTGTTAAACCTTTTTTGTAGTAGGGGTAAACGAACTCCTTAAAGGCCGACTCAGAGATTTCCTGAGGAGGGCGCCCTCAATTTCCAAAAAAATCGTGTTTTTTGCATGTACATAATGCTTGTCCATATACTAATCACTGTGTGAAATTGCTAAGCTTAAATCGAATTCCTTCATATAGAAACTCCCAACTTTGTTATAAAATTCCGGATCCGGAATTTTTGTTATACACAGTATCCTATGGGACATAATACTACACATAAATGTTTACTGCATCAAAACGAAAATTCCCATTCATCTCAAATTTTGGAATTGTGCATTTTAGGTTACTATCTTTAGTTCTAGCTGACTATTTTTCATTATTACACAAAAAAAAATAATATTTCAAAATATCTGAGTCAGACTTTAAATAAGGCCCCTATGATATTCTACTCCTGATCTACGCCTACGTTGGCGTTATTCCGAAGGTTCGTTAATCCAAACATTTTGTTTCTTTATTCCGAAGGTTTGTTATTCCGAAGGTTCGTTTATCCGAAGGTCGTTGATCCGGAAATGGAATAAGCTAAACGAATCTTATTTAAATTTCGGATAAACGAATCTTATTTCTTTTTCGGACAAAATAACCTTCGAATTAACGCACCTTCAGACTAATAAACCTTCGGAAAAATGAACCTTCGGATAAACGAACCTTGGGAATAACAACATTTCGGATAAACGAACCTTCTAAATAGCGATCCTTCTGATAAACGAACCTTTGGATAAATGCGTAGACCCCAGTATCCTGAGAGTGGAATTTCCTTGGTTCAGCCATCTCGTACTGAATTGCTACAAAACCGAGTTGTAATCAATGGGGTCTACGCATTTATGCGTTAGTCCGAAGGTCCGTTTATCCGAAAAAGAAATAAGGTTCGTTTATCCGAAAAAGAAATAAGGTTCGTTTATCCGAAAAGAAATAAAATTTGTTTAGCTTATTCCATTTTCGGATTCATTTTCGGATCAACGAACCTTCGGATAAACTAACCTTTGGAATTTCACACTTTCGAATAAACGAACATTCGAAACAACCAACCTTCGGGAATAATGAAAACAAATGTTCGGGATTAACGAAGCTTATGAATAACACCTATGTAAAGGTATAGGAAATTCCCGTATTCTAATTAACTAACCTTTCGGATGGAGAACCACATTGGCAGGCTGGAGATGGTCGCAGCCCCCATCGGTGCAAATTGCTGTTGAAGCGATCGACTCCTGTGCGAATCCGGTTTAAGGTGACCCATTCTTTGCGTAGAAGATTACTACCAGGTAGTAGTTCTGTCATAGTGAGTTGGTCTGGTCTTTGAGTATCTAGTCAGGCAGTGTTCCATGTCTGTAAGATGTTGAATGGGGAGCTGGAGAGGTTAGCAGCGTGTCAACAGAAAGGTCGACGAGAGCACTGTCTCTGTCTGCCGAGCCGGTGGGATTCTTTGACAGTGTTATGCAGAAGGTGCTTGTTGTCCAGCAGAGCCTTATTCACCAGTTTGTGCGTGTGGTGTTCTCTCCGAAGCACTACAGGTGCAATGCCTGAAAGCACTGGTAGAAACTCAGATGGAGTGGGACGGAGGCAACCAGTAATGGTTCTCAAGGTCTCGTTCATTACTGTGTCCAGCTTCTTTGTGTGAGAGCTGTTGCACCATGCTGGGGCGGCATATTCAGCAGCGCTGTAGGCCAGAGCCAAGGCGGTGGTGCGTAGAGTCGTTGGGCAGGCACCCCATGATGATCCAGCAAGTCGGCACAGGAGGTTATTCCTCGAAGATACCTTGGCGCATACGGACTTGAGGTGCTGCCGGTCAAGCTTCACTCCCAGGTATGGCAGAGGCGCTACATTGAGGTTGACTTGAAGCTGGCGATGAGCCTCTTTAGTGTTGAGATGGAAAGCAGTAGCGGTGGTCTTGGCTTCACTCAGCTTCAGTCTCCAGGCCTTGAGATATGCTGCAAGTAGGGCCATATCTGCAGTAAGTGTACTTTCTACTTCTGTCCAACTACTGTCCGAGTGGAGAAGGGCAATATCGTCGGCGTAGACATATTGCCTAGATGTTGTTTGAGGTAAATCGCTTATATACAAGTTGAACAGCATGGGGCCAGTACAGATCCTTGTGGTACTCCGTTCCTCAGACGACGTAGGCGACTAATCTGCTCGTAGCTGGTCTTGAGAATAAAGCTACGGTCTGCAAGCATGTTACATATGAATTATACAAGGTGACGATCCGGGATGGTCCTGAGAAGCTTGAGTGTGTCAAGCCCTGGTGCCACACGGTGTCGTATGCTGCAGTAAGGTCCACCAAGATGATGCCTGCCTTACGACGCTTTTCAAAGCTTTCCTCAATATCATTTGTGAGTTTTACAATCTGGTGGACAGCGCTCCGGCCACGGCGAAATCCTGCTTGTTCGTCAGACAGAATGGGGTTCGACGACGGGCTCCAGTCGGGCCATGATCATCCTCTCAAGGGGTTTGAAGGAAACACACAAAAATGATATTGGGCGGTATTTCTTAGGTTTGTCGACAGGTTTGTTTGGTTTGGGGAGTGCGATGATAGATCCTCCAGATCTTGGGTATAAGGACTGGTTGGTGAGGCAACATGTGTAGAACTCCTGGAGATATTCAAGACAGTGTGGGCCGCAGTGCTTGCATCAGGAACTCATCTGGTATGTTATAAGACCCCTGGGCCTTTCACTCTTTAGGCTGATAGCAGAAGTGAGCTCATCTAGTGAGAAGGGTGTTGAAAGTGACCCGTCCGCACCGGGGGCTTGACGGAGTTTGGTGATCTCCTTTTTAACAGAGCGAGTATGATCCTTATCAATGTCCTTGAACGACCACTTGCGAGGAGTTGTTCAGCGATTGAGTTGGCAGTCACTGGACATTTTGATGGTTTGAAAATTCTGCCGGTGAGGCGGTTTATACTTCCAGGCCTTCCTGCTGGAGTGAGTGAAGTCGATTCCCTGGACCGTCTACTCCCAGCGCTCACGACGTTTCCTGTCCAATTAGTTTGTCAGATCTGAAGTCTTGGTTGACGCTTCTTCTCCGGGTTCAGAGTTCATGAAATCATTGTAAACAGTATCACATTCCTCATCCCAGGATGGGATATAACTGCGACAACAGCCACGTGGGATGGTGTTCTTTGCTATATTAATAAAGAGTTTACACAGTGCTGTGTAGAATTTTCCAGGTTGGAGGAGGTTGGTGTCGGGAGGTTGGGCACTCCTGAATCCACTAGATTCTTAAACTGATCCCAGTCTGCCTTGCGAAAGTTTTACCTTTTCACTGGCGCTGTTGGTACAGGCTTAGCAAGGCTCTCCTGAGCAATCAGTGATGGTCTGTGTTGGGACTTCGGAAAGCTGTCGAGAACAGTACGGTGAACAGAGATGGTGTCCGTGTTTGCAAATGCAAGGTCGGGATTTGTAGTTGTGTTCCACCTACCAGAGTAGAAACTGTCTGGTTGCTTGGGGTCGTGCAAAAGTTGTGCGCCGAATTTGGACGCCCAGTGCTCTAGGGTGGCTCCATCAGAGTTGGTATTCCTGTAGACCCAGTTAATGCTATGACTATCGAAGTCACCAGCGTAAATGCAAGGTGCACCATAAGTAGGTAGAGAGTCTGCTTGAAGCCGATGGTTAGGTGGCTTGTAGACGTTGGTGACATGGACAACAGCAATTTGGGTCGTTGCCCATTCCAGGGCGGAGTCTGCAGGTGAGGTTGCATTTTTTTCCATTGAGCTGTGTTACTAACAAAGGTGGCAATCCCATGAGTAGCGCTCTCAGTGTGTGCAGCTAGATTGTAGCCGCAAATGTTCAGAATGGAACTGTCAGTTGCATGTGTCTCTTGGAGGAGAATCGCCGTGACTTATACGTTTGTGTAAGGTGTTCGATGATGTTGATCTTTGCCTAGTGAGACCTTCCACGTTCAGTTGAAGCACTGAGATGCCATCTGACTTGACATCCGGTGATGCCTGCCCTAATAAGGGCACGTGTTCCAGACTGACATCAGATTGTGTCCTCTGAATTAGCATGATAAAAATACAGTGAGATAAAAAGACAACAGTGAGTTAAAAAGACAGTGAATTAAAAAGACAACAGATATTAACGTAGCTTCAGTTGATTATCCTTCGCCTGATCAAGATCAGTTTCCGGGGCTCACCACGAGGAGGTTGATAATCTTAATGAACACCTGACACTAGTGTTCTGTCACGTTTTTTTGTGTGATAAATACTTCCAGTTCCTTAAAATATGTTAAAAATATTAAGAAAACCAATTAAATGATTACAATCGAAATATAATTTATATTCCATTTTTTGCTGCCTCAGAGTAAAAATAAAAAAGTTAGATTTTCGTCTGAGTCGCTGAGAACACATCGGACACCTTAGCAGTCAATCAGGAGGTCACGGCAACATGCGTTATTTTTCTTGTACACGAGAAGACAATACAATCGTTGTGACCTCAATAGCTGGTCGAAAACGCTATGGAAAATGTCCTGATTTGAGGTCCAAAATGCCTGAATTCATTATTAAATCATGTATTATTGTTGCGGAATGTCAACTACATATCTAAGTTGGTCTAATATGACGTGAAAGGGTGTTTGGTGGTTAAAAACAACGAATTAAAAGCGACGAATTTTAAGTTTGGAAAAAGCGTGGTCTCTGAAGTTATAGAAATCCCACAAAATTTTAAAGCATCCCAAATCATTAATTGAATTGTGTGCTACAAAAAAGTCTGTGTACGTGTTACTCTATCTCTTAAGAAAGCGAAGACCACGGAAAATGTATAACCTTGCATTTACTAGCATCATGGAATTAAATTCTCGTATGCTATAACGTGGGCCTGGTTTCCATCGATTGATGAACTGCATACGTGTGCAGGGAATGTGGACAATGGCAAGGTCGTTTGCCTATTTATTTGTGAAAGCCCATGTAAAATGACCCTGTCCAACAATTTTTAGTGTGAACAATAGTAATTGGGTGACCTGCCGACTAACTGTTAGAACATTGGCGTTTTTTTACGTTTGAACACTGATGTCAGGCGTCTGAAGTGTTCATCCTTCAGTGAGTTCATCCTTCAGTGAGTTCATCCTTCAGTGAGTGGAACACTTCAGACGCCTGGCACCAGTGTTCACACGTCATTGTGTCTTTACTAGCAATCAACATCAAATTTAGAGAAAAGAAAGAAAATTTCCGTTTACTAAAATGCTCATTGTTGTCGGCCGCGAAAAGTCATCGGATAACAACAATCTTGAAATTACAATTTGAGGTAGCTCGTAAAAGTGTTCAGACGAAATCGATTGTTATTCCACATTTATGCCGATACACCCAGCAAGATTTACACTTCATACGATTTTAGAACCCCTGGTGTGAGTGTAATTACAATTGATTAAGTGTCTCCAGAACCGTACTCATGGTTTTGTTCCTAGTTTTGTGCTATTATGCCAAGCTTCCGCTTAAGTATGTTTTCTGTGCTAAGATGTTGATGAATAAGCGCTTTAAATGTATGTATGTAAAAGCTAGGCTGTTCTGAATGATTGCACTAAAATATCAAGGACAAACCAAATATAAAAACAACCATTATTTTATTTTAATATTATCAACCATTCTTTATATTTAAATGATTATAAAGAGACTGCAGACTTTGGCTATTGACGCTTCACGTAAATGTTTCTACGTCTGCTTCTTTGTCCGTCTGCTATCAAGATTAATTGTGACTCATTTGTTGATTTTTCATTGATCTCTTACTTTCAGTTTACCCGAATCAAACAAGTCCAGAGCGAAACCTTTATATGGTATGAACGTAACTACACTAAGGCGGAAGCAGGTCAGTATATATCGCTCAATTTCAGAGCAAGTTGCATCCTAATTTTGCGCTTCTGCTTCTCTAATAGCTTTCCAATATCAGTTAATGAGTTATAATCAAGTAATGTAAATGAGTAGAATTTCGAGTAATATCCAAGTTCAGACTAAAGGTTCGTTCATACTTTACCGTATTGGCGGTACCGCAATAAAGTTAAATTAATTTTAAATGGATTTGTGGTGCATTGCGGTGTTGAGGCATGAAAGTGATCGATAAATCGGCATCGCAACTCACCGCAACGCAGGTGCGGTTAAAGTATGAACGGATCTTTACTAGTGTTTTCATTTTTGGCTTGGCAGATTCCCTTCTTGATACGGCTGATAGCTACTGGTCTATGAATGACCAGACCACAGCAGTTGGAATTGGAGATGGCGAGAGTGGATCTTTGGTGGAAGGTAAATAGCATTTGAGCTTAAGTTGGGAATGTGACTTCAATGGCGATATGACCAACACCTTAGACAATTGCCGATACTTGATTCAAGAATATTATGGAACTCATTTTTTCAAATCATAACTTGTAAAGAGACTTCAACAAATTTGGTATGCTGCTTTTATAGTCATCTTTTATTGGGACATAACTATATATCTCACTCTCACCTACCCACCAAGCCACGCGCACATAGATTCTTTACATACAACTTTGACTAAGATTTTACTGGACAGACAAAGGTTAAGGTTGTCCCCGTTTTATTCAACATTGAGTAATGTTTTTATTTATTGTGTGCAAATATAGGTCCAGTGAATAAAGCATTGCGTATACCGTCTGGACAACTTTTGTCCAGCACCGTTCCCGGCTGCCTTGCAAATACCATATTATGTGAAACGTCTATTGACAATGATCCACCAGGATTTACTATTTCATTGTGGTTCACCTTGCGTCCCAATGGAGGTCTGGACTACAACAAAAATAAGTGTTTGCTTGTAGCAATTGGAGACGAGGACAAAAGACAGACAAAGGTAGGTTAATTAAAGGTTTCATTTTATTGTTGAATTCAGCAAACAAAATGCTTCCTTTTAAAGACTGTTCCTGCTATTTCTCAATGCCAATTAGATTGTACTTTATCATGGGTAAAATGTATCAAAAGTTATCTTAAGAAAACTGGGGCGAAAAAGCGCGATATCTAACAAATAATATTGTATCTCAGATTGAATTTGAAGGTGGACCAGAGCACAATCTTTCTTTCACTGTTCGTCAGGATGACACTCATGATTCAGTAATCTACATCTCGGAGAACAACATGGCGGAACCTACTTACGACGTTTGTAGAGATTGGAATGAAGCTACTAATTCATGTGAAACAGACATTGTAAAAACGGGTTGGCAATGGAATCACGTGGCTTTGGTGTATGACAAGTCAAGATCAAGTAGGTTTGATATGAAAGGAAAAGACTGATTGTAAACCGTATACAAATCTAAATCGTTATATCATAACAAAAAACTAAAACAAAAACATAAAACTATAAGGCTGATATTCTGAAAGGGGGACTAACTTTAGACCTGGGTTTAAATTAGGGTTAGTCCTACATGAGTGGACCTTTTTTCTTTCAAAATGCTGTGAAAGTTAAATGTAACGGGTGAGAAAATTCCTCATGGATGGGCCGGAACGGACTATCCACGAGAAATTTTCTCACCCGTTTACAGCACATTTTAGAGCATGTTGGAAGGAAAAAGGTCCACCCAAGTAGGACTAACCCTGGTTAAAACCCAGGACTAAAGTTAGTCTCCCTTTCAGAATAACAGCCTAAAGCTATTGTAGATTTCTGTATAGTGATCAGTTTGGTGTTTACACAGATTTGAAAGCATACTACAACACTTATAAGTTGACAAATGTAGTGCAAGAAGATGCGGCAGATGGCATTTCGGTTTCAACGCAAACAACTAAAGCATATTTACATCCCGGCGGAGGCTGTGGCACTATAGGATTTGACGAAGTAGCGTATTGGACGAAAGCCTTCAGCCAAAACGAAATTGCCATTCTGAGGTTAGGACCATTTGGGATAGACCCCAGTGAAATCAGTACAGAAGGTAAGAAAACAATACAGGTTATGCAATGGAAGGTGACATTGATATCTTTACAAAACTATATCAGAATGTAGGTCCTATAATTTACCATTTTCGACCAAACATTAACAATTAGTGTTTTGTATTCTGCATTTTGCAGGAACGCCTTCGATCCAGACTAACCAATCAACATCTGGGCAATCAACAACAGATGTTCCCACTACTACGACAACTTCATCACCAACGACCACACAGTCAATTACGACTAAAGATGAAGCATCTACGACGAAGACCGACTCTACACCACAAACTATCACAACACACACAACTCTATCTGATACAACGAGTACTACCTTTGACAAAAGCACTGTAACAATGACACATGAAGCTTTACATTCTACAAGTGGTAGAGATCAAATTACATCAAAAGGTTCTACAATAAGTGATACCGTGTCCACTAAAATCACGTCACAAGGTGTTCCATCAACAATATCTCCCAAGAAGTCGACAGTCCAAACGAGGACAGTCAATGTTGCTAAGGAAGAAGCGAACATCAAGCAAATTGCGGAGGTATGCCTATTTTATTGTTCAAGATGTTGATATTCCTGGTAACAAGATCATTTAAGTACATATTCCTGGAATGTATTGTTCTTATGATGTGCTAAAATGTAGTTGAAAAGTACCTGCGAGTTATAAGTTGAGATTATAAGAGGCTTATCAGATGGGGTGGAAAGCATTTGTTCTTCGCGGCAAAAGACAAACCAGGCTTATTTTTGTACGGCATTTGCAAAAAACACCTCACAGATATTTGTACAGCTTGTTAGCTCTAGGTTAACTTGTGAACTCCCCGGATCATCGAACGAATGTTAGATCTACGGGATGCGAGTAGATTTTCACCAATTTTTGTAATTCAATTTCAATTCAATCTAATGATATTAATGTGCAATTTGTGATCTGAAACAAAGAAATAATTCGAATAATTCTGTGTAATTATAACTATCTACTGTGCTATCTACATGTAGGGTATCCAAGCAAGTACAACGGCAGCCGAGGCAAATACCGCTCTCCAGGATACAAAAGATATTATTTCAACAGTTGTCAATGGATCCGACGGAATAGACACGGATGTTGAATCAGAAATTGCCGACGAAATAGTCCAGACTGGTGCAGCAATTGCCAAAAGTGTCGCCGCATCTTCTATATTTCATGACACTTCTACGTCGAGAGCAGAGAAAAAGAGTATTCGCCAGGTAAATGTTGAGAGCAGGGCACCAGTACAATACATCGCCCAAATAAATGTGTTTTTTCAAGCTACGTATTTGCAGAAAAGTAAATATAAGGAATAAAATCAAGATGTTAGCCAGTAAAAAGTGCTCCAACCGCAGTATGTCCTTTGTATTTTGGGGTTGGTTAAGGCTGGAAGTTATTGTAGTCCAGGCTACAGATTCATTGATACCTAATATCAACCTTGTTTTATTAGATATATAATGTTTTTCAACGGTTTCTAGACCAGTTTTTTATGCTGATTCTGAATCCGATGGATGCCAGACGAGCAACCTTGAGAATTTTTTGTAAAACGCAAAAAATCAAAATGGCCACCAAAACACAAAACATTCATCTCTTGTTCACTCAAAAGTTGTGATTTTTCATCCTGTCTCGTTTAAACATTTCATATGTGACCAATTAACCATATATTCTTAATCCACGTAATCAATGAATTCAATATGGCCGCCAATACAATAAAGTGTCTGGTCGTGATCTATTTTGACTGCAGGTTGGTAATTTGGATCGATCCTGGTGTTTTTGGCAGGTCAAGAATTAATAAAAACCATAAGACATAATACTAGCTTGGACTATTGTAGTCAATATAAAATACAAATCTGAATTATGAACACCACATTTCAAGGTCATAATTTCATGACCCAATGATTGTAATGCAAATGAATGTGTGCCTGCTTTCGAAGAAATACTTAAATTCCGCGTAAGAGATATTGCGCAAGCCTAAGAGACTGGAAACAGATGCATGAAAGATAACATTGGACACGCATTTCTTGTCGGGCTTGAACAAATAAACGTGAATAAAACAGTTTTATTTTGTGTAGTTAGCCAGAAGACAAATCTGTATAGGAATTTTGTTTTTTCAAGTCCTTTCCTTTCTTATGATGAATTAACGATTTTCAGCAAATTAAAGCAGACTCTAACATCGTTAAAAATTGCTGAAAATTAATCTGTACGTACAAAAAATAACCACTTAATTAACGCCCTGTCCTCGTGGGGGATGCAACTTAATTTTTAAATATAGATTTTGGACAATAATTGTCATTGTTATTTTGTATACTTTCTAATACTTTGTTTTCTTGGACAGCAATGTTTAGAAATCCTTGACATATCTTCGACGTTGGCAAGCCAAATAGCATACAAGGTAGGTATATATTTTATTTCTGACTATGACGATTTCAATGACTTTCACTTGAGTTAAGGGAGAAACAGATTATTATTAGTGGGGGCTCTGTGTTTTACACTGCTATTGGCAGCCAATAGCTCGACGGAAACAAACTAAGGAATCGGAAACGGCTAAAAAAACTATCACAAAACAGTTACAACACGTTTCCTAAAATCCACATTAAATTAGCAACTAATTCCACAATAGATTTGGTATTAATACCTAATCTGACAAGACAACCTACTGAATTACTGCAACAATCAATCAATCAATCAATCAATCAATAACTCATTAATGGGTAATATTCAAGGGGGCGTCCCCAGAACCATTTGAATGGGGGGGTGTTGAGTCTGTGCTGCCGACAAAATCATGGGCCCCGGATCACGAATTATCAATTTTCGGCACGCTTCGCTCGCAAGGTAGACCCAAATTTTTTTTCACTAGGTTCGGGGGGGGGGGGGGGGTTGGGGAAGCAAACAACCGACAGTTTAATTCTTCCAGCAATGCAACAAAACAAACAACAAACAGGCAGGTGGGGGAGTTAACCGCGAAATTCCGCACTATCAAAATAAGTGATGGTCAATTAAAACAAAAGAAGCTTTTGTCCACTACTAGTCAGGTTCGTTGGTATAATTGCCCACTGTACTTTGATCTGGAATAGAGTCTGCATTCTGGAATAAACCTTCGGTCCTATTATACAAATAACCCAGAAAAAAAAACCACCATTCAAATGACGATGCGAATAGACAGATTTCTTCGTTTCAAAAATTTACAATATTTTTTCTTCCACATTTTGCAATAAGAATGCAAGTGACAGAGTGGAGACGGCTTTGCAATTGAAGAATCGATAACAGCTTTGTTGAAAACCTATTCTGGGGGGATGATCCTCCAGCGTCTGACACGGAACCATTAAGACGGGCAACATTGGTGAGGAAGCAAACATTTGTCGTAATGGATGAAAAAAAAAAAAAACAAATCAGCCACCAGCTCTCTTTATATTTGTAATTGACTTTTGTCGATTACAGTATTTGCCTTCTGTAGTTAGTCGCAAGAGTTCTTATATTTCCCACTTGTTTTCACATTCCAATCGCTTTCCAGCCTTTAGACCATCTAGTTTTCTTTCTTTTTCAAACTTCATTGATTTTTTTTCGCGCCAATAATATTAAAATTTTATCATTATTTTAGAAATAAAGTTTGATAAAGTCGGATAACCAAATCGGCACAACAATGAGAAGTGGGTTTTGGTCGTGGAGGTGCAGTGGAAGTAAAATCGCAACCAATACACAGCAGGTTTGTAAACTTCTTAGTAAAATAAGATTTGTTGCGTACTCTTTTCTAACACTGCACAATGATGGCAATTTTCAAAGATAAACACCTTGAATTACTTGCGAGAACATAAATGGTCACAATACCCAAAAAAAGTACAGCTTAAAATATGTAATGTAATGTGGGCAGGTAGTCTGATATGAGCAAATTATGATGAAAAAGAATATAAAATTATGTTGAATGAAATTGTTAAGGGACATAAGGGCATAAAAAAATGACATTATGAAAGGACCCTACTGAAATCACTTCCACGAGTGTGAAAACGATTTAGATGTTTACATTCTGTAAAACAGTAAAAACAGGGAAAGAGTACGGGGGGGGAGGGGGGGAGGTGACAGTTGTGGCAATTCTGGAACAGAAAAGCAAGATGTTCACATCCCTGACACAATTCAAAGGCATTCAGACCGGGATTCAGACAATGTACTTAAGGCTTGTAGTAAGATATTGATCTGGCAATATGAAAGATGGATACCGGGCTTGAACAGTATCAATGCATGGTTGTGAGCTGATGACAAATGCTTTTCAAGTTGGTAAATGCTGTCAGCATCCTTGTTCCAGAATTGCCACAAAACTGACCACTCCCCCCAAACTTTTCCTGGTTTTACAAGAATTTAAATATCTAACTTGTTTCAAACTCGTGGAAGTGATTTCAGTAAGGGTCCTTTTCATTATGGCATTTCTTTCATGCCATATGTCCCTTAAAAGAAAATGCACACCATCGAGTCAAACAGCTTCAAACAATAGTAAATTATGGGAAATAGTATCATTATGGCGGCATTTAAAAATACGGAAAACAATATAAAAAGAACATTAAAATCCTTACTTGCAAATGACGTTCTGTTGCAATTCAGAAGCATACGACTTGTTGCGCCGAGATTTCCACAGAACTTGCAAACGTTGCTACCGACCCTCTATAGATGGACTCACAGTCTGTCTATGGAGACGGCGAGTTGTCCCAATAACAAGATAATAGGTATTACAACGTGGTTTGGGAGAAGGAGCAGACTACGATCTAGATATTACGTTAACTACGGATTACATTTTTCGTGAGTACAAGAATTATAGCTATGTTTAACACATCCCTTATTCAATGGGTACAACAAACCTTTGACTGCTTGCAAAAGGACCGCGACTTTTTGGGATTAATTTCAAATGTTCATCTAGCAACTACTAAATGAATCACAGGGATAGGTAATATTGTTTTATCCAAGTAATTATATTATCGGATTTGTTTTAGCTTAAATGAGGAATTTGACACCTATTGATAGAGGTAGTTAGGGAAATTTTCAATGCATCTCTATAACAATACTTTTATACTTTCAGCAATTTTTGAACTGGATGAGAAAACGTAAATATTGTGTTATTTTTCTTTCAGCCTGCAACAGGTCTCAGAATATCTAAATGCGCTTTTCTGACTGACAGAAAACGCCAGTAAGTTAGCGTATTATATAATTATTAAAGTGAATGCGACAACATTATCAGGTTTCACATTATTTGAATATACAGACACGGGTAATTGTATTTTTTGTTACCCGAGTTATAGAGGTTGTCAATACAAGTAACAGAAACTCGAGGCGCACATGAGAGAACAACAAAACAAAAACATAGAAAGCAGTAATAAAGAAAACAAGAGTTACATTATCATAAGCACTCTTAAAAGGAATACTTGTAAAAGTCTTTTTTGAAAAACATCAGTGAATTGCAACAAATCTAAGATCCATAGGAGCGAAGTTCCAAACTTTAGCTGCACAAGGCCCGTCGCCAATGAAACGCCCGAGGAACAGAGAGAGAAAAATGTCTGTCCAGGGAAAGTAGGTGATTACCTAATTAGTACGCGGAAGGTCCAAAAATCATGTGGTTCAACAAAATACTGTTAAGCATGCCCAAAAAAGACGTGCATATGTACATTTATTCATTTCTTTTCTGGCAAAGTGCCTTTAAATTTTGATTCATTTGTTTAACTGTGAACATTAAAAATTTGGATTCACGGATAAATCCTGAAAAAAAATCTGCAAAACTAAAGACAAATAAAAACTTTCGTAAAAATCTTGCTTCAGTACATGGTCAACAACGGGCATGACAATAGATCCAGCATCGACGTCAACAAACGATAATTTGCAGGTCAACCCATTCTTACCAACGTTGCAATCTTGAGTCGTCAATGAATTCCCAGGGAGTAGTCAAGATGTTTAAAAAGACTCTTTCAAAGAGTTGAAAGAATATTTTATGTGGTGTGTGTTATGTGGGTTTGGTTCTAACGGACGTACCGGGACGGACAAGTTCAGAAAATAAAGAAAATAATGACATCATGGGGAGGAATACCTATTTTTGCAATCCAGAATGCCTTCAAAGCATAAAAACAACCGGAATCATAATGAATTTCCTAAATTTAGCATTTTGGGAATTTTGTTCAACTCTTGCACAAAAAAACGCTCGAAATATTCGGTAAGCGGTTGCTTGCCCTGGCTCGAAAAAAAAAAAAACACAAAAAAAAAAAAATGCGGCGGTCGAATGGAATAAACATTCGCATTTCATTCCTGATTGGCTTTACAGGTGGCTTTACAATAATATTCTATATAGGGAGGGGCCTATGTTCTCCAGAGAGTGATTTTTGAAGTTCATGTTAATTGTTGGCAACAAGTATAAATGTATTTACTGGGTCTGACTATTCAGAAAAAAACGATGTTGCCATTTTTCTGTTGACCTTTAGTGCCTGACACGAGGGTCAAAGGTCAAAAATGGGCTCAAACATCGTCCAAAGTATAGCGACCTTGGTATCAAAATGTGGAAAATTTCACAAGGAATATTGGAATTGATATTTATTTTTATCTTGAGCTTTTGTTTCTTCGTTATATACAAATAGCTAATAGAGACAATAATATCCATAAATTTGCCTTATTCAGACCCCAGGTCGGGTGTTGAGTCCTATCCAAGCAGAGTTAGGCCAGTTTTGCACAAGTATAGCAACTTACAAAAACCCCAATTATACCTTGCTATAATGCCCATGGCTAAGGACACCAAGTTGTTTCTGAAAAGGTAAAGAGAAAATGTGATGTAGTCTATTCCCTCGGTGTATTCCCAAGCCTTTTTTGTAACCAAGGTTTACCCAAGGGGGGCGGGGGGGGGTGGTTACCACCCCCTCGAGGAATTCGTTATACCAAGCAGCCGATGCTTATGATTTTTGATACCAGTGGATAGTATGGTCCTCTCTTTCCATTGATACAAAATAAGTACAAACATACCTAGTATGGCATCACAATGACCTCATAAGTTATTTTGGCCAGACAAAATTGGCATTTTCCATAGAAAAATAGGCGAAATCAATTTTGCGTAAAAAGTAGGAATATCGGATTTCATGCGGTTTTCAGCTCTAAATGATGGCAATGACTGTTTGACATAAACAGAGTGTAAGAGCCATACTGTATCTAATATTTTCAAAAATGCTACCATAAAATATTGTAGGTGGCAACCCCATACCCTTCGTGGGACTTTGAAGGACATACCCTAACCACGGTGAAGGTGCTACCTTCACAATTTTTTTTCGCTTAAAACGACCAGAAAGGATGAGAGAACGATTTACCCATAAGCTTTTTACGAAAAGCTTTTGGCAATTTTAGTGCCACCGGAGCAAGTCACTATAACGTGAAACAACCACACTTCGCATTATAGAGACAAAAGTTAGTGTTAATCTTTTCATGCACAGTCTCAGCCACATGTGGGATTTTTTTTTGTAAATTATTCTTTCCATCCAGGCCCGGGGGGGGGGGGGCGGTGGTTCACTGTTCATTGATAAGGGGATATCATGTGCGACCAAAAGAACACGTTAAACGGGTTATTATTGTTTCAAGATGTGCACGGTACATACGTAAAAAGGGTAGAAAACCTCTGAAATCTTTGAAAAAAAAAAAGGGTGTACTTTTCACACTTGAACCAAGAACTTGAACTTTTATTAGTGTACGATTTGGAAAATTTCGAGTTTGTATCGTATTCGGCTCAATTTGTGTAAATGAGCTATTCAGTATAGCTAACAAGACACAAATTTCTAATTGCTTAGGGTCAAATATTGCAATACTTTTAACTAAGGGTAGGATATTACGCTTACCATACTCCTTTTAGACCAATCAAGTAATTGTACTTGTTTACGGTAATTTTTTAAAACTCCTTGTTAAGGGGTGCGGGACTTTTGAAAATGTGGACTTTTTGGTAAAAGCAACACTCCACCCCCCCTAATAAATGACCCTTTTGAACATATCATTCACTAAAAAGTTTACTTGTCAAACTTCTCTACATTTGGACATTTTATGAACACAATCACAAATAAGTGGAACTTTGCCCGTTGTGGGATTTGGGTGTGTGTGTGGGTGGGGGGGGGGGTGCGGACGGTGACCTGCTGCTGGTATTTGGATATTCCCCATCTCCATACTGCCAGTGCCCACGTTCATAAACAAAACTCATAAGCTTAGGGTATGATTTTGAATTAGGTTCTGTAACAATTAGATCATTACTTGGGGGCTATTGGCCCTGATTAATTACACACACTCTATACACTAAGACCAGGGAAATAATGATCAATATTCAATGAAAACAGGTTCATCAAAGAAAGAAGCTAAATTGAGATAGCACTGTTGTTTAGAATACTTAAAGATTTGTGAACGTATTGGTTGAACAAGAATATAACATCTATCAATCTATGGACTAAGTGACAGCAGCCCGGGGACAGCAGTAACAATGTTTCCATGTTATGGCACATTTTTATGGAAAAAATCACACAATTTTGTGGGGAACATTTTTACTAACTGTGTAACACAATTCAGTTACTTAACCATGGGCATTAATAGCAGTTATATGGGGGGGATGACTCTAACTTGATCTTGCTTTAGCCTATAGACTATTCAGGGTCTATGGTTGAAAAGGATACAGCATCATACAAATGAAGAGAATTACAATTTTGTCTTGCACCTTTTTACAAACTGTGTAACATAATTTGGTTTACCAACAAATGGTCATTAATAGCAGCTGTGATGCATGGGGTTGGGTATATGCAGGGGGAATTCTCAACACAAATGACCATACGGGGACTTGCCACAGACATCAGTCTCATATTTAGCCTTCTGGTGTATCAATGACCCCTTTTTTCATGCCAATTTTGGTATATGACAATGGGTCATTTTTCAATATTTTCTCAATCGGAAACCCAATTTTTCTAAAAATTGTTGAGAAAATTAGTCAAATTTTCTCAATCTGAAGTAAAAATTGTCCACATTTGAGGAAAAAAGGGCAAATAAATTTGCATTAAATTTGGCCCAACATTTGCATCTGTGGTAAAGCTATGGGTCCCTTTTTTGGCAAAAATAATGGTGTAGCTATGGGTACTACTTCCGGGGGCACGTCCCTACCCAAACCAAACCTGAGACTCACCCGGGTATAGGGTGACTAACTTGATCTTGCTTTAGATGAGACTATCCAAGGTCTCTGGATGGGATCGAATAATGAAAACATCATACATGTGACTGAGACTAAGATAATAGTACATACTTTTGTCTCTGAAGTTCGAATCGTGGTTATTTCACGGTAATAACGACGATTCGTTCCATGGATTTGGTATAGACTACATCGATCATTTTCTCTTGCACATTTTTACAAAACAACTTGCTTTACTTTACTTAATCCATGGGTATTAGGCCAATAGCAAGAAATAATGGGGATTGTGTAGGGTTCATTCTACATTTAGGCAGAGTAGAGTGTTTACAGATGACTACATTGTGCAAGAACTTGAGGCCTAACTCTTGCTTTGGACAGGACTGAGCCTGCATAAAGGCAATTTTATGCATATTATTGTATATAATTAGGTTATTTGCATATTACAAGAAAACGAAAGGTCAAGTAACAAAATAAATATCATATACAATATTCCTTGTGAAATTTGACACATTTTGGTACCAAGGTCGATATACTTTGGACGATGTATTACCATTTTGACCTTTGACCTTGTGTCAAGGTCACTAAAGGTCAACAGAAAAAATGGCAACATCGATTTTCTGAATAGTCAGACCCAGTAGTATACGTTTATAGTGGTTCACCAAATTTTACATAGGCCCCTCCACTATATAGGGCATCTTTAATCGGTCAATAGGGCATATAGGTTCGGCTTTTTGGCCGAATGTTTTTCAAAGCATTCTGAGAAATATCCTATTTTTGACATTTAAGAGATTTCTATAGGGTTATGTAATGACTGTCTCTTTGGTAGCTTTTGGTAATACTGTATATTTCGTTGAAATGGTGATCTACCCTTGACACTGACGATATAAAGCAAGTTTGCAGATATGAACATCAACGAATTAAACTACATGCAAACACTGGTTTTTTTTCAGCTAACCAAAGCCCAGGAAACAAGTTTAAGCGTAATAACTTATATCGGCTGTACTCTATCTCTCGTCTGTCTTCTTATCACCATCATTTTGCTGTTTGTTTTAAGGTAGGTATTCCATCTCATGTCTTATCACTTATTATAATGGGTCCAATGCGACCTTACATTTTCCAATTTTTTTTTGATACAGTCAACTACTTTGAAGAGGATTATTTTGTTGGCTAATAAATCAATATATCTTAGCATAGTATGAAAATGCCAAAAAGTTTTAGCTAGGTGTAAAACTACCCTTTATCTGTGCACCCAAGATATATATTGTGTATCTTTATTTGAAATTCCTAGAGAATTACAACGATCAACTCGTATCTCAATTTTGAAGCATCTGGCCATAGCAATGTTCATTGCGCAGCTCCTCTTTCTCGCCGGTGTAGAGCCTGCTGCCCACAACAAGGTAATAATGAATTAATCTAAAACATGTCCATAAAACAAAACGTCTTTAATATTACTGTTTTATCGTTATTGTTAATCCCCTGGCAAGTATGATACGATTTAGCATTGTAGATTTTAAAAAGACACGAGGACATTTCCAGAAAATTGCGCCCCATTTTTTCGAAACCATATTTTTTTTTGCATAGGTCCATTTAGAATGCTTACGAGCAATGTAATAATCACACCTAAAGTGAATAAGCCGAAAATTGTTTAATGTAATAATAAGATGATTTAGTATTTTTGTCGTGCACGACAGAACAATCAACGTATACATAGGGCAAGGGCCGATTGTGACAACCGGCAAGTTCAAAACTTCCGATTTGGGTTTTATTTTCTACTTGTTTATCAAATAACTTTGGAAATGTTCTCAGTAGGTGTTCTACAACTAATCAAGTACACACATTTAGGGAAATCTGTATCTTCAAAATACCTCCTCCTCCAACAAAAACCCATTGTCATATTTAGTCTGAAGAATCAAAGGTATTTAATCGTTATATCCTAGGATAATTCCAAAGGATTCTCTGACGAGAGATTCGACAATAGTTTTTCATGACAGCAAATACGTTGAAGGTTTCTGAAGGTATAGAGAAAAGCTTTTAGAGAGAACGTTCATGTGACCGTACAATTGAGAATGGACACACATTTTTGCTGAAAATGATATATTAGGGTGTGTAGAATAAGAATCTGCCGTGCCGGGTGCCACCTGGGCATCCTTGAGCATTTTAAATCCAAGATGGCGTCGCCATAAATGATAATTATCTATTCAACCCTATATTATCAAACTATGGAGTTACTAAATATACTATAGGATCCAATGACAAGTGCATGGCACTTGTAACATTAAGTCATACTTTAAATTCAAAATGGAAGCCAAATCCAATAATTTTAAAATATGCCCTATAACCGTAAATACCTGCGATAAAAATAGACGTGAAGTACTTATGTTATGTTGTTAGACACAATAAATGTATTTCTGATACTTTTATAATTGTAACATGACGTCAATCAATATGGCAGCCAAAAAGGACCTAAGTGTTCATTAGAAATCTTTCTAAAAGTGATAAACCATTTTCCGGCACTACTTTAAATTGTCATATTTGATAGTCATATTTTGTTCGGAATGAAACAAGTGTCTTTCTGGGTAGACGTTTCATATAGATTTCCCAAGGATGCAAATGAGGTATTCCCATTTATTTCGTCAAGCGCTACTGCACAACATACAGCGCATGACAGAATCAATACCTCATTTGCATTCTTGGGACTTCTATATGAAACGTTTACCTGTTTCTGTTAATTAATGCCATTTGCTGTTAAATAGAAACTCTGTACGTCGGTGGCAGTCTTTCTACACTACTTCTTCTTGGCGGTAATGTGTTGGATGTTGTCGCAAGGTTTGTATCTATACCTTAAGCTTCGCAGATCAGCGAAAGGTACATGGGATTTCTTATACTTCTGTCTGCTAGGGTGGGGTAAGTAAAGTAACAATAATGATTCAGAAAAGGTATAGTTTGTAATTTCTACAACCTAAAGTTTCAGAGTTATAGGCTAAAAACAACAAAAATCAATAAAAAGGGTCAATTTCAGTTGTACAGGGGTCAAATTTGAAAGTTGCTCCAATTTTGATACAAAATTGTGCAAATTATTGGTGGAGCTCATAAGATTAAAATACGGAATAGTGTCTCAAATGTTTAGTTACCAAAGTAGAGGGGAACTAAGGTCAAGCCCCATTGAATGCAATGGTCGTTGACCTTCTGTTCCCCCTACATCGGAAACCAGGCATTGAAGACAGGCAAAACTATTCCTTATTTTAAATACTATTAACTCCACCAACAATTTGCACCATTTAAAATTTGACTCCCGGGTTATACCCAAAATTGTGTCTAAAACTCTTTTGAAAAAAAAAAACAGTAATGAAGGTGGCCTTTTTTTTTTATTTATGTCAAGGCTAATCTAGGCATTAACAGCTGTTATTAGTATATAACGCTGACGGATTGGCGCCAAGATAGCGATTAACCTCCCTTTTGAAACTCTGCAAGTCCTGGTTAGATGCTACATGAGCAGGAAGGGCATTCCATAAGCCTACAGAGAATGGGAGAAATGATCTTCTGTGGGAGGCCAAGTTGGACCTTGGGACTTTCACAGCGAGGTTATGAGACCTGACTGATCGCCTAAGGCGAGGATCAACTGAAAGAAGCTCAGGTAGCAGCTGGCTGAGGAGATCTGGTGCTCGTCCATAAAACATGCAGTGGAAAAGAGTGACAATTCCAACTGCCCTGCGATGACTAAGTGGTTGTATGTGATGAGTGGTGAGCTCACTCTCGGGAATACCAATGATGGAAATGGCACGTCTCTGGATTGCATCTAGTTTGGATAGTGAAGTGGGTGTTGCTCCACACCATGCTGAGCTTGCATATTCCATGATGGATCGAACCATGGATTTATATATAAACTATATAACAGCCCTTTCAGTTGTTCCAAGATAGGGTGCAGCTCGGCGGAGCAATCCTAGTCGCTGACTGGCAGTTTTAGCCATTTTGGTAATCACAGGAGACCATGACAGGTCATTACTGATGGAGATGCGAAGTAGATCGACCCTGTCAACCTCTTCTAGAGTTGTTCCAAAGAAGTGGAGACTTGGATGGCCTGTTGCAGCATCTTTCTTGTTTGATATTGTTACAATTTTCGCGATTCACATGAAATCATTTTGAAATAAGTACCCTTAGAATTTTTTAGCGTGATTAAAAAATATGTTTTTGCTGAATAGGAATAAAATAGGTGCGTTTAAAAGATTGGGGAATGTCACAGGGTTTGATGATCTCCTGTGTGAAAGTATTTGTTTAACCTTCCCATTTACGAAATGCCTCTAATGTTCAGAATTATTTCACGATATTGTAACTCTTCATCTGACTCCTTCATACAGGTTTCCCAGTATTACTGGTGGCCATTGTGGCTGGTATAAAACATGAGGCGTACGGCACACCAACATAGTAAGGTCATCTATTCATTTCAGATCATTGTTAGTATCGGTTGAAATTATTTTATAGTGCTAGTGGTCTATTGAAATCAGTGATATTGTTCCATTCCTGTGGAGTATTTGTTACAAGACTTACTAAACAAGATCATCTGAACATTTTTGGAATTGATCAATATTTCCTAATCCTCAAAATCTCATTTATTGTGATGCTGGAATTTTAAGTCAACGAACATTCCTTTTAATTTCAACCACGCAGCTGCTGGTTAACAACAGAAGATGGCGCTATATGGGCATTCGTTGCCCCGGCTCTCGCAATTATCGGGGTAAGTGATGCATGAGAGTTTTAGCATTAACGTTATGAATATTTATAAGGTAACTTATCTGAGATTCTCATTTTATTCCCTGTCATCAATTTCTTTTATTTACAGATAAATACAATGGTCATGATAATGGCGATGAAAGCATTCACCTCCGTTAAGGTATACAAAGACAAATCCGACAAGGAAAAAATGAGGTAAGAACTAAATGTCAATGATGACAGTAATAATAATAAATAAATAGTAATTATTATTATTATTATTATAATAATAATAATAATAATAAAAGAATATTATAAATAATATAATACCAACTAATATATGCTAGCAAAGATTAAGGAATTTTAGACCATGTTGCCATCAATTTAACATCGCTCAAGCAGAGCCATCTATGACCTCTTTACATCATTTCAGATCATCCCTGCGAGCAATCGTGGTAATGTTGCCCATACTTGGGTTAACCTGGATATTTGGAGTGTTCAGTTTCAACGAAGAAACCCTCTTCTTTCAGTACTTGTTTGCAATACTCAACTCTTTACAGGTAACTTGGTTGACTTTGTTCTTCATAAAATGTAACCTAGCCCGCTAAGGATATTATTTCATAACATTCGGACGTTAATACTGGTTATTAAACATTGTTTTCTTATATTTTTTGTTTGTAGGGAGTTTTTCTCTTCATATTCAATGTTTTATGGAATGACGAGGTAAGTATTTTGCAAACAGTAAATAAATATTTAAAGAGAAATGAAATTTTTACAGCCGCGTGGAGGTTAATATTATACTTGTGATGTACTCGTTATATCTCTAGATAAAAGGAGCTCTACGCCGAAAACTTGGAAATGTGGAAATTGGAGTTTGGATCCGACGAAAAGCTCGGTGTTTTTCAACAGGGATACTAGGAATAGGCGGTGAGTAGAAAGACTTTTAAAAACCTATATTAGCTAAAAGAAAACCAAATTTTCAGAGGACTTTTTGTACAATGTCTGACTTCTGTTGATGAATCTCGGGGTCGATGAATACAGTGATCAAAAGGATCCCAACTAGTGGAATTTCAATGTGAAGCCTGAGAGCATTAGGAAGCTGCTATATAACTCTTGCTGTAAATGAATGTTTACCTATTTTCGCAGTCTTCATGCAAATTGTGTGTCATATTATGTTACTAGGGGGTGGGGGGGGGCAAAGTTGCCCCTCTGGACTCGAAAAAAGCGGGACGATAGGGCCAAAATTTTATCCCTCTTTCAGGGAATTTTCACCCCAATTTCAGCCAAATTTGAAGTACAAATTCGGTATTTGCGCGCGCTAAGCGCGCATTTTGTCAAATTCAGACTTCATTGAAGCAAATCACCAGGACCGATTTACAAATTTGTGCCCCCTCGGCAGGACGACTTGGAAATCCCTTTGGAGCTCTTTGATCAACTGCCTCGGTACGCCATGGGAAAAGGCGAGATACAAATATCTAGTATATTATTAATGCCGAAATTGAGCACGGATCCGTCAGTCGGGTTATATAGTGCCTGTTAAGTCAGCTTTTGCAGGAGTGGTTTCAATGATGCCAGATTTAATTTGAAGTAACTCTTTTTTTCTAGGTAATCTGGGGTTATTTGATTCAATTTTTTGTGTTTCCTTTGTTTCAGAGTGTTGCCCCGACATCCAAAAGTACGGAAACATCCTTCGTACAGGTAAATACTCTAAATATTAACCTTTGAAGTACAATCAAGCCGTAACCGTCTTTGTTTTGACAACGTTCGCCTATATTTTCTTCGGTAAGATATTTCAGTGTTGTAATTGGTTTTAGTATACTAATAACACAGCGGGCCATAGATTCATCAGGTAAGCGCTCGACTCCATTGTATTGTGCTCATCCATGTGTATAGGGGTGCGTTCGAGCCCTGTGATATTCAGCCATACTTGTAATTTCCCTGGACAGACATTAACCGCTTGGTTGCCCCGATTTACCCATGCGAATGATGGGAGCTTGGTCCCGGCTGCGATGGTTAACTCGATGTATGTTTGCTGATTATAGGGAAAGCGCTGATCCTCGATCTGCTGCATCCCTTGAAATGATGCTAAATGGTTTATGGTATGTTGGGCCACAGTGACAGCGACCATTTGTGAAGCGCTCAGAGGCCAATAGCATAAGGCGCTTTATAATCGCGCTATTATAACGCCGTAAATTATATAACTTTGAAAGACAATATTTTTGGATACAGTTCAGCTCAACAATTTCAACAACCACACCATTGTCATCACAATTACTTTTTTATTCGTATGTTGTTAACTTTTAGGATTATATGGATATAAAAACACCGTGGCGATATTTGTTTAGTATAGTTTTTTGTGTTTTTTTTCAGAAAATTTACGGGAAAAAATTGGTAACGTTATCCCAAAATAATTTGCTAACTTTTTTAATATATAACTAGGTTTTTTTACTTTTCAAGGGACTAAGATTGTGAGCATTTAACAGAAAATGAGAGTTAAAAACATTACTCGGCGGAATGTGCAGTTATAAAACTTGAGCCAGTTAGCTTAGAAACACCTGGTACATGGAGAAGGATGCAGATGAACACACACAAGACTTCGTACACGTACACTCAACAAAAACAACCCCACAACACCAAACTGTATACCAAGAACACACACACACACACGCACCACCCCGACGTATACCTACATACTACACAGTGGGGCAATCTACACAGCAGCACAGATCCATATCCGATGCGCAGTATCAGATCCAGATCCAGATCCAGATCATGGGAGACCGTTTAAAGCATATTGGCACATTTTTGAAGAGCGCCCCAAGTTTTTCAAATTTTGATATTTTGTCAACAGTTACGTTGGTAATTATCTAGGAAACTATACCTGCGAACGAGAATGCTAACAATGCGTATTTTCACAAAATAGCGATTTTTGTAATTAGAATTGGGATCCCAGATTGGCTTAACGGCAGAGCTGGAAATGCTACGTTTATATGTCCGTCATGATTAAATAGTGCCACCTCGAGACACAAAATACCCGCTACTTACTTGCCCAACTATTACAACAACTAATGGATGAGCGTATACACGTCCCATGTCGCTATTTTCCCGCTATCACATTGGAAGGGGCCGTGTTCCATCAGCCGTTGAATTATTATCGGGATCCCCGATAAATTAGTCTATACAAAAATTGCCTTCGTTGGACACCTAGACAAGTGTGAGCTTTAACATTCACATGTATAGTTTCTATCCATTTACCAATGCACCCGGGTAAATCTCCAACTTTTGAAAAATTTGGGCGCCCTTTCAAAAAAATGTGCTACTATTGCTTTAATGAACTCTAACAAACACGGCCTGTGAGTGCGAAGTAACAGCGCCCCTTTCCGAAGCGTAAATTGTACAAATGCTACGCGTAACCTTGGTGATTGCGGCATACTTTACGCGTAACCTATAAGTACGACTCGCTTAAAGTGCAGCGACACTACCAAGCGTAGTCCACACAACCGGTACGCGTTGCAGATCTGGAGCAAGTTGGTCGTTGCCCGTGTAGACGCAAACTTGATACGAGATCTGGATCGATCTGGATCCGATCTGGATCCGATCTGGACCTGCGCGGCCGTGTAGAATTGCCTCCATTGGTCTAACATCACAAACAAGTACATATTATACACGGTGGCATGTGTTACTTGATTCCTGTATATAGGTATTTTCAATAGAAAAACAAATTTGTGTGTGAATAAGCCAATAGTTTATTTAAGGAAGGAGTTTTGGTCATTATACACTTTGGCATCGTTTCCAACCATCAATATCCTTCCGAAATGTCTTCCGCAGCCTGAAGCGTCGATCCCGCGCTACAAACAATTTCGCACATCCCGCGTAGCAAGAGTTTTTTACGCAAATCACATTCTTTACGCACGAGCGCGCGAAGTAATGGTTGGAATGCAATGGGACCTTTGAACATAACCATCCTTCCTTTTTGTTCAACACTGGTTCCTTCATTGTTGTTTCTTTTTTCCCCTCCCGGCATCTTGTAGGCAGTGAGGAATGGGGGCGGGGAAATTGGCCCTCCCATTAGAGCGTTTGGTCCGCACATTTGTCTCGACCAGAGAGTGTGCGTCCCTTAGTCTCAGCAGTAAAATTACCCAAATTTTTCCTGATTTCTTGATTATTTGTTAGTTCCCCCCCCCCCATTTCCCCCCATTCTCTCCAAAACATATATAATTTTCTGGTGGCTTTCCGACTGTTTAAAAATAATATATTTGATTATCAATGCGTAAAATGGTAGATATAGCGAGTCAAGCCCGATACGAGACCTCACTATGCGCAAATGGTGCCTATGCAATTATTTTTAATTAATTTTGGTATTCGTACTTTATAATCAGATAGAAAAAAAAAGCTTTTAGCTTACCCATTGTTCCGCATTTGGTTCGGTATTCATTTGTTCTGTGAAAATGTTTGCGCTTATTTTGGGGACGGTGGATCCTCGAATAGTTTGCTTTCCCATACGGTTATTTTTTTGAAATATTCCTGTTAATTCGAGGGGTCATGTGAAAGAATCCTTATTGACTGTCTGTCTTTTAGACAAATCTATCAAACCCTAATTAATAGTCTAAAGGGAGGATGCCGCCTCTCTGTCACAAACTGCAGAATATAGGATTTAAACAAAAGTATATACAAGAAATTCGGATCAGACATAAAAGATAAAAAAAAAGTGAAAGCGAATGTTATAAGCATAAAGTCGAAAGATCGATCCGCTGTCCCACGCAACCTTCAAGAGCCGCGCGCACACGTTGGACACGTTGGTAATATTCTTCTGTTCTGCGTTTTTTTTGTCGGAGCCTGTACGCACTAAGATTGTCGCAAGGGTTCATTTTTTTCAAGAAACAATAATTATTTTTCGCATGAATATCTCAAAAGGGAACTCGGTGACCCCATGATTTTTTTGTTTATTAGAAAGCTCCATTAGTGCGCAACTTATATAAAAATATCACAAGATAAATTATGGCTAAAATGTTTAAGGCTATAAGCCCAAATGTCTCGAAAAAATGATTTTTCCATAGACTTTATTTAGTTAATTTTGCGGCGAAAAGTGTATTTTGTAATGGTTTTAACTCAAAAGTGACTCGGTGACCCCCGATTTTTTTCCTTGAATTTTTCGATCATATCGACGAAACCGTATTTCATGGCGAAGTTTTGACATGAAAATATGGCGGGAATTATTATGACCCAAACCCTTACTGTATTAAATAGTGTTATTTTGTAAACTTTTCCAGCAAGCTTGTCTTTCTATTTAGTGAGATATTGTACAAAATTGCAGATATAAAAACAACTACGTTTTTTTGTTTTATCCAACGGTATTTCATACTGTGCGTTTTCTTCTTCGGTTTCTTCAAAATCAGTACTTCTGCTGTATTACATTATTCCTTCTCCTTCAAAAACCTTTCTCAATTTCATTCCAGCTATTTCTGGTTATGTGAAGTTTCAAGGTGTTTTACCCGATCGATACCTCCAGTTTATTATCAGAAGATACTTCATATAATTCCCGCCATACCACAGTGCATTTGAGGTGCTGTAATGCTTTCCTTTGGCTTTATGAACATCAAAAAATGAAGCATTTGATATTATAAAACGTCACCAAATGTGGTTCGACCACTGGCTCACACACACTGTCCTTTAAACTAATCGGCCACATTTGTTTGCCTCAACTAACCAACAGTCCAATTAAACCCTAGTGTATAATCAGATGTGTTTTTGGTGGAAAGTGTTTCCAAGTGAGGGAGAAAACACCTTACCTACTAAAAAATCGGCCTCGCCCTCTTTA
>JAMKCH010001217.1:0-57749 GCA_023653785.1 Ophioderma brevispina
CACAAGCATATAATAAAAGAATACACATACACTAAACCATGTAAATTGTTAGCAAGCAAGCCCGCTAACAAGACGTAACACACCTCACACATAGTCAAAGGCAGTCAAGCAGCAACAGGTGTCGTCAATGGCTGCCTTTGTTTACCTGTTTCCCGCTACACATATCACATGACCGCACCGCAATGCGGCAACAGGATAACTCAAAATAAGAGCTCTCCGACTGCGTAAAAGTCTGCCGTTTAGTTTCCTTCCGAATGAGCGCTATAAATCCCGTATATAATCCAGTATATATTCCAGATAGATATGGTATGGTATAGGAGTATTCCTATGAGAAACAACTAGTCCAGTATCAAAATCTCAGTTAATTTGGCTGTATATTGGCAGAGCTGCGTAACACTCGTCGTTTGAATAACAGCCAAACGTAATTGAGGAAGAGCTAAGGTCGACAGGGTGTGACCTGGGGTCACTGGTCGAGACAGTTCTCTTTGGGTGTTTATATTATGGTAATTGGGGGCATTCCACTTCTTCAAGAAGGGAAATGCATATGTTTTCAGTCAACATTGGTGTAAAGGAAATCATTTCAAGTGTAATGAGTTATGATATTAACAAAAATTAATGGCATGAAAATTGTCTTACAAATGTAATAATACAACTCCACCTTAAAATCGACTCCTAAATAGATGCAATTAATGCAGGCAAAACATGCGGCCATTTGTTACATATGCAAGAAGTCTAACTATTGTCTTAAAAGTGTGTGTTCCAATCGTCTTTGGGACCCCCAGATTTACCCTGAAGTAGTTCTCATTTGATTATCAGATGAAGGCGGCCGTAATGTTTCTCATTGGCGTCCGATATTTTGAGCCTTCAATCCATTTCAGTCCCAAGATAAACAAAAAAATGCATTTTTTTTTTTAAAATGGTAACCATCATATTAGCATGGTATTGAATAGGTAGAGCTTTATGTATTATTGCTTCTAGCATGGGGAGGGGGGGTAAAACTGCATGTATAGAAAACCAGACTCCAGAGCTGCTGCTTTACAATTTACAAAATTAGTATGGTAGGCTTGTCATAGAATTTTGAAAGTCCAGGTAACTTCCTATCTATGCAGAATGATTAATCTCTGCATCCTGAGTAAAATGAACCAGATCATCAAAATTGGCCAAGCGTTTCCGCCGATATAAGTATTATTAAATGCTAATTTTGCTATTTTCTTCCGGAAATAGGCAATTTGAAAAAATGACAAATTTTTTACTTTTTTTATATCTTAAAAGCTTAAAATAGCTAATACAGCCTGAAATTGGATTATTTCACATGTTCCCCTTCAACTTGTTCTAGACAAAACATCTAAACTAAAAAAAGGCCCATTTAAAACACAACAAAGTTTCGAAATTTTGTACGACAACTATGGTCTTTTGTTCGATCAATTTCACCAATGGACCGTGCTATTGTTTCAGAAAAATTATAAGTCCATCTCATTAATATGCGTAAATGCCATACAGATTAAAGTACTGTAATCATTTTTTTCACTTTAAAAGTTATTTTAAATATGCAATATATATGTAGGGCTACCAGTTTCAGTTCAGGTGTTTACCACTTATTGCAAGTTAAAATATGCAAGATGATGAATCTTAATTTCCTTAAGTATTGTTTCTATGGGAAAAATGCCTAATTAAATATGCGTAAATGGTAGAAAAGCGAAAATGATTATGGTACCCACTGAAGAAGTTTATAATTATGCATAAATGCATATTAAAATGACCTTAAATACAACGCCTGAAGGGAAAATGCCTCATTAAATATGTGCAAATAGTTAAGAGGCTAAAGTATTGACTATTATTGCAATTAAGGCATTTTATGAAAACACTATCTATGATCTACCATTTCAAGTGGTAACCAACTGAAGAATTTACAAATAGACAAATGAGATGCCTATTTAATTACTTGAGGTAATGCCGTAAGGACTGCTTCATTAATATGCGCAAGTGTTATAGAGGCTAAAATAGTGACTATTTAAATTGTATGAAGGCAGTTTAAAAATCAAAACACTATCTAAGATCTAACATTTCAGGTGGTAATCAACTGAGTAATTTACAAATAGGCAAATGAGATGCATATTAATTAATTATCACTGCCTGTATGGAAAAGGCCTCATTAAATACATGTAAATAATGTAGATGCTTACACTAGTGAATTTCCCTTGAATTATGATGCAAATTATATACGGACAGTAACAGAAGAACAGTCATCCAAACCAAAGAGACAATCACATTATATAGAAGAAAGAAGAAAAGGTAATTTAAAGAAGAATGAAGAAAAGAAAGAAAAGAATGAAAAGGAAAGCCAAAAAAAAATTGAAAAGATGAAAAAAAAGAAAATATGAAAAAAAAAAGAGAAGTGAAGGAAAAAAAGAAAAATTCTAAAAAGGAAAAAAAGAATGAGAAAATGAGAATGAAGAAAAAAGATGAAAAAGAAAAATAACAAAGAAAAAAAACAGAACACAAAGAAACAAATGACGAAAAGAAAGACAAGAATGAAGAAAAATAAAGAAAGAAAAAAAAAAAAAGGACAATGAAAAAAAAACATATTTGTGTGACCTGATCTCGACCTATGAATATAGACTATTAAATACTGTCTCCTTTTTTAAACATGTGTATTTTTGCAGTAATTTGAGAAATATGATTATGTTTTTCTGATATATCATGAACAAGTCCTCAAATCAGCAAAAATCTACGCTATTTAATTATTTAAATGACATCATAATCAAAAAGTATTATATTGGAGGGAGTGAGTTCAATAAATGGCACCGCGACTGCGCATCCACAACCAGAATGTCAAGGGAAACAGCTGTACTCGGCCATTTCACACGATTACAAACTCCAACTTACTCCTGTTGAATCTAAATTTTGCATTTCTTAGCATTTCATTGGAGGAAGTTTAATATGAAGTTTACAAATTCATAATAAATAGGACCTGGTACATCTACTCAATGATCATGTTATTTATTTCTTCTCTGTGTCCATCCGCGAAAAAAGCTTTCACAAAGTCAGCGTAGATGACCTCGTTAGGAGGTCACCGCAGGTTCTTTCTGTTCACCTTGGTACACACAGGGTTTTTGTGGCTTTCAAGGCATAGCGCTGGCTCGTGTACTCGTTGCTCAGATTTAAAGTAAAATCCAAATTTCGCGTTATGCATGCACACTTTATGGAGTTGGGTAGGTGGAAACTTCTGTCACAAATATTCACGATTTGAAATACCATAAAACAATTCTCAAAATATCCACCGCAGTTCACAATTTGTTGCCGATGTATCGCCATAATATCCAAAATCTCAAAGTTCTACTTCGAAGTAAAATTAAAATGGAAGCACATCCGGGTAATTGTCATACATCATCAGAAAGCGGGACTCTTACACTTTCTATTGGGGGGTTAATTGTTTACCTTTCGACTGAGGGTGATTTCGAGATCGCAAGTTTGAAAATTGTGTTCCCAATTTCTTCCTTCCGCTATTTGCGCTTGACGGCGCAGTCCACAAACCTTCAGTTGCGCACCATTTAAACAAAAAGGTGTTGTTTTTAAATCAATTCGTATTAATATTTTTTTAAAATACTTGAAAATTTAAATTTTTAATTGGGTAATTTTTACCTAGGATGAACTTGAAACTTAATATACATCACTTTAAGGCTGATATTTTTACTGATCTCCCCTCTAAATACTAGCTCACTTTTTATCAATGAATTCATTTCACTCTGCTGCGGAAATTTACGCACCAACAATTGACATGCTATTAGTATTATGGTATGTCTGGTGGCTGAGTATCACACTTGTAAGTATGTGTCAGTATAATGTTACTCACTTACTCTAACAATTCACAAAAGTCAATGTGCAGCTTGTATCCTACCTGACAAAACCAACATCAACTAGCACAGTCTCAGTCAAAGGTTTCTGAAGGGGTAATGATGAGGGGAGGTATTCGACCCTAATGTTGCAACTGACACTGACAGGGTCAAGAGCTTGTGGGTGTTAGACCTGTCCTGATGCCATGAAGATCCATTCCACCAAGCTGCTCCAATAAGAAGGTGATCTTGGCTGTGTGGTCTGCTTGGCCGAGATCTGATGGCATAAATTGTAGTGGTACCTCCAGGTCAGATTTGGGCTGATAGTATTATCTGCAATATTATAAGAGAGGAAAAACGAGGTTAATTAATTGTTAGTTTTAATTTTGACTATAGAATAAGTTAACCTTGGCAGTATGATTTGCTCTATTATAATGACATAATTCAAAGTGTAAGCTGCCAAAACCGGTTGGAATATTATGAGGTAAAACAAAAGTGATACCATTATTAGATTTTTAAAACTTGATATTGTTATTTCAACAATAGAAAAATAAGCCTGCTCTTACTACTTGACACATTTTACTGGATCCATCAGCATTCACCCCCATCCCTATGAGCTACGTAACTCAAGCTCAATTCCCATAGTGCAATTACACTTGTGAGGCAGCCAAAAAGGTGGCAATCAAATTTATTTTTCACTTTTGTTAAAGAAAGCACCCAATTGGAAGGGGCAAAAATGCTTGCTTTTACGAAGTCCAACTGTGCCTGAAATGAACAATTTTACTGATAAGATCCACATAATCAGCAAAAAATAATTAACCAAACAAAAATACATACATACATCATACATACATACATACAAAGACTTATAATGCACCATCAATGAATATCAAGGCGCATTACAACAATAAAATAACCATAATAAAAATTGTAAAGGAGTAACAATTAACACAAGGAATAAATATGTTTTGATGAGCTTTTGAAGCTACTGAGGTGGAGCCATCAATTTTTGGACGTAAGTGTTTCCATAGAAGTGGCCCATAAACATGAAAAGAGTGATCACCTCCCCAGCACGGCGGGTAGTGGGGGGTATGACCAGTATAGTAATATCCTGAGAAGATCGTAGGAGAGTACGACCAGTGTCATAGATGAGGCGAGACTTATGTCATCTTGGAATGCTAGGGGCACAGCCATATATTTTCACTAAGGTAAGTTGTAGTCGTTTTAACCCTTGACCACCCCCATGGATAACTATATGTAGCCAATTGGTTTGCTGTTTTAATTTTGACATGACATGCACATTGAGTTCACACAGAAACATACAAGTTATCAAACTAGAGGAAAAATATCTTTTTTTGAAAATTTTAGTGTCATTTAATAAGTCCCAATCTGTGATTTCCTTCCTTGCTTAGAATCTGATAGATTAGACTGCAAAGTACTATGATTTAATGCTGTATTACAATCTCACTCAGCACCTATATAATGATCCACAAAAATATGTAACAACACAATCCAAACCATTTACTACACAACATTACACTTACTCTCCTCTGCGTTCTATCTCCAATGGGAAGTTATTAGGATTGGTGCAGCTTGGTTGAAGCTCAAGGGTCTCATCTGTTGGGTTAGTGAGAGTGATGAACTGTCTACTCCACTTGCCTAACTCACACTCCATGTGAGGAACATGGTGGGGGACGGTGTCTCTGCATTCAATTGAGTAAGTACCAAAACCACCGACTACTGAATTCTGGAATCTTAACGCTGCAAAAAAAGGTTAACAAATAAGAAATGCAGATTTGTCCTACTTGTTCCATGCAACATCACATGTGTTTCTTCGGGTACCACTCTTCAACTAAGCCATCCCAGTGGCAACACCATGAGTGTTTAATGAATTAACTCAATATACTGTAAACCTGACAGGTATCCTTTGCTTACAGTGTAACAACATTAATATAAACACATTTTAAAAAGTATTATGAGGCCTGCCTCTACTTACAGAGCATGATTCGCAACTATAATACACTGTATTTACTACATTGTACCAACTGCATTGTACTACACTGCACTATAATAATCTGCACTATAATACCAACTGCCTATTACTACCTTCATCAGGTCAGGTTTCCTTTGAGGCCTTCTACTGGATATCCTGGTAACCAGTACTACCTGTCCCAGGGCCGATTGTCGGCGGCTAAACCGTCACCCCCCTATCGGATTTCAAAGGAAATCTGATGAGGAGGGAGCTGTTCCCTGGTAGAATGAAAAGATCTACCTACACGTGGGGCCGTCAGCTCTGGAGAGCTAATGGGCGGCCATCCAGCACATGCTACCTTTGCATGATGGGTGTGGTTGCCCAAAGGCTACTCCCACTGCCAAACGCCAGGAAGGGCATCTGGTCAATATCTTTTTCCCCAAAACATCCTCACACAGATATGCTTATGCGAGGTGTATCCGTCCACCCCGTTAGCACAGACAAAACCGGATTTAATTTTAAAACTTGGTCTTAACTATATTACATGATACTCATCTTTCTATAAAACACTACACTTACTACACTATACTGCGATCTACTTTGTTCGGTCTGAACTAAGGAGTGATGTGATAGGCTTTCGTGCTCATGTGCATGCGTATCTCGCGCGCCGTCTTTGTATGCGCGATTCGCACTTTTAGACTGCATGAGCTATGACGTCACTCCTTTGTTCAGGCCCGATGAAGTATACACTTAACTTCCCGTCCGACTTCCCCATCTAGCAGGTGCAAATACCACTTTACATCATCTTCTGTCCAGGTGTCAACGTCACCTTCATCATCACCACGGAGACCAGTGCCTTCAATGAGCACATCAAATGTCAAGTCTTCAGAGGTGGGGTTCATGATGTCCACTTCCATGACTGCTGCTGATTGGGCAGCAACATTGATGTCGCTTATTTTGTTTGGGCGGGTGCGTGTCACGATTTCTACTGAGTACCACACTCGGTATCCAGTTGCTCACTGTAATTAGTAAACTTACGGGTAAAATTGCTACTTCTAACCCAACTAACAAGACTCATTTTAGCTCATTTGCATTTTAACACAGATTAATACGGTACAAGCTGCATGTTCAGATTAAAGTGAACTTTTCAGCAAGGTACATCATTACAGCAGAAAGCTGGTTGCCGTATGACCTTTGACATTAGGGAAAGACTCGGAGTGCGCACCTTCCAAACCCTTGCATTTTAGTGGGAATCGAATTATCCATGGTATTTTCATGTGTAGATGCTAATTAAACCGAATCTTTTTCTATTAGTAGACTCGTATGGATTTTAGCTTTGATATTCTTGTGCAAAACACTCTGAATCTGAATTTTACTTCTATATTACAAAAGAATACTTTAAGAACGATTTCACACTTAATCCTGTTGCTTTGTGACACCGGCGTATTTTCAGAAAAAAAGAAAAAATGGTGATCTTGATCGAATTTTCAACACAAAGTAGTCCCCATTTTAAAACGTGAGGAATGCCCCCATACATTTTATATCAAACAGTATGGATTCCGAAATTACATTCTACGTATATGGCGGTATTGGATTTTGTAAAAGATATCAGTGAGGCATTGGATCACGATATTTATACAGCGGGTATTTTTGATGGACCTATCAAAGCCTTTGACACTATAATCACAATAGTTTTACTAGATAATAAAAAAAAAAAAATATATCATATGGGTTTTGGTGGGTATCACATAAATGGTTTGCTAATTATCCTCTCTGACAGAAAACAGGATGTATCCTATAAAAAATGATCACTTCATCATAGGAAAATGTGTGGTTGCGGTGTACCCCAGGGCTCTATTTTGGGGGCCATTACTCTTTATAAAATTTACATGAACGACATTTGTTACACGTGGAACTAAACAGGGCTCAATAAAATGACTATACTGTAGATGGTTGCAAATTTACCTGTGTTTCTACTCAAATTTTTGGGTATAACTTCGTGAACACCTGATCTGGCACTGCCATTAAAGAACTTTGTAAGCGTGTTCAAAAATAGAAGGCGTTCTACACAAAGTGAAACATTTGCTACCAAAACACTGTTTTATACCAATTTATTGTTCATTAATTATGCCTTATATGACTTACAGACAATTTTGTAGTGGGAAAATGCTAGTTAGAAATATTTTCTAAACTATTCAAACTTCAAAAAGGGGGCATTAAATATGTCTAATATCTCTTATCTATGTCCACCAAACCTTTGTTTTGAAAAGTATAATATATTAGATATTTTTCCAATTAGATGATAAGGAACTGGGTATTTTATGTACAGTATAGAATGGTTTACTTCCACACTCTTTTGATTCACTTAATTCACCAATTTTGGAAAGTGTACATAAATATGAATACAAAGACATAAATCCATTACCGGATTGATATTCAACAAATGAAATATGTGTTAACCGCTGGCCCAACTTTTTGGAATAATTTAACCACTCTTCGTATTAGAGTGGCTAAAAAACTAAACTCATTTAGGAAGGAGCTTTCTTTCTTGTCATCCTGGGAGAAGAAAACAAATTATCAGGTCTCTCATGGTTCAATTTTGTTAAATGCAATAAATAGTTTACTTAGTCTAGTGAGTCACTAACCAATTATGAGCTTATTTGATCAAATGGAGTTGTAACTTGATGTCCCCTTTTGTTGCTGCTGCGCGAATTGTGCCATGGTTGCCACGTGTTCCTATTTTGTCCAATTCAATAAGTGCACAATGTTAGCAGAGTTTTTTTTTCCTTCAAAGTTCCATTTCCTATTATTTACTTGAATTGGTGTTATTCTTCTATTTAAGGTTATTCATTCTTTTGGGCATCCTCTTTCTCCTTCGTGTCGTATCTGGCCATTGCCACATCGTGGATGGCTTTGGTCTGCAGTCCCCAAGAGGGAATCCCAGGCCTGATCACCTGGATGATGAAACTATCAGCTGGTAAAGACGGATCTTCCACTGTGGATTTGGACTTGCCACGAACGAACTAACGGCACAGATTTTGTTTATATTTGGCATGAAATTGTACTTATGGTTTGAGAACACTGTCATTGTCTTGTTTTGTCTATGTGTGTCACTGTTGTTGTTTGTCTTTGGGGGTTTGTGATGTCTTATGGTATTTGTGGGGGCAAAACGGTTATTCGGCTTTGCTTTTGTGGTGCATCTCTCCAGCATGGTTTTTATCCTGTATCCTGTATTTCGATTATTGGCACAATCTGTATCTGTATCTGGCAGGTCAGCACTGTACAATCGCCTGGTGTGGCTGTCCCGTACAGGTAACGCTGGCAGGGGCTGGATGCACTAACTTTTAATGAGCTTTGGGCGCATTGGGCGAGGTCAATGGAGCTCCACTGAGTTTTAAAAACGGCAATTTGAAGTAGCTGTCCTGATGTCAGTCGGGGAGGGTATTCCATCTGGTATCGTCCATGGCTAGATTGAATGAAGGATAGGTGTTCTTGGTTTTTAACCGAGTAGCTCAAGGTGTTTTTTGTATCATTATGTCCATAGCCTAGAACTCTTTCAGGAATCCACTAATTGAAGGTCCAGGAACAATATTGTTGGTTGGTACATAATTCCATAAATTCCCACTGACAGCCGTAAAATGCTGAAATGGGCCACGTCCGCCTTTTTGGAGGGTACGCCCCCTTTGAGCGAGTACTAACTGACTGTAATCTACAGAACCGTTGGACCTAGAATGTTGAGAGACCACTCAGATCGGTGGCTGAATGTGGCCACATTTTGGGGGGTCAAGTAATATATTTTATATCCAAAATTCAAAGGTTTTTAAGATAATTGTCAAAAACTGATTTCAATCAATATCGCGCACTTATACATTATGAATGAATTCCAAGGTTTTCATACTGCCAAAACGAAGGGGGGCGTTCACCATAGTACTTGATTTTGCTCTTCTACTCTCCTTAAGATAATTGGTTTTGGGGTACCTAGGGTAGTCACAAACAGAAAATTCAATTTCCTTTCCTTTCTCAAACGGCAGCCCGTAAAAATTTGTGACCCCCAGCTGAACAAAGTGGGTAATATAATGAGAGAGGTGACAACCGTGCACTTGTAGTGCCGTGAAACAGGGGAGGGCTCCAAAACGCACTCAGGTATAGCGAGTTATGACGGCGGGAGCCACAGAACGACTGACCAGGGGGGCGCAACGGGGATAGGATCAGCAGTTTGATGGGACTACCTTTCGGGGGCATTGGGGAGGGGTCACAAAGGGCCCCCTTCGTAAAGTGAAACATATTTTTATCCATGTTAATAGGACCTAATAGCAGAGTTAAATGCTGCGGAATGGTCTTTAAATGATCTAAAAGGACTAACATGTCATGCATGTGACCATGAAACAGGCAAAATAACAAAGATTTCCATGCCCCCAAAACTTGCTATCCCCCCCCCCCGTGGTCCTCATGAAAAAGTCGCTAAAATTACCTCTAAACTGACAGAAACTGATACGACAGCACCATGTACATGTAGTAGGGATAGATACTTTATTGCCGTCTTTAACGATATCAGAATTGAAATTGGTTGTTGTAATTTAATATTTCTCATCATTTGAATTTATACGTAAAGATTTCACCACATTTAATTACATGACGGTAATCTCTTCTCTCCCCGTACCAACGGCCCGTAGTGCTCAGTGGCGTAGCCCGACCTGACTCGGGGGGGGTGGGGGCGTTCGGGGGGGGGGAATCAGAGATTTCCCGATCCTTGTACTTGCATGAGGGAATGATTATGTACGAGGGGTGGGGGTGTACTAGGGCGGAGCTCCCGTAATGGTCCTGGGGTGTTGCCATTCCCCTTCCTCTTTCTCTTCTTCTCCTTCTTCCCCCATCTTCCCACCGTTCTCTTCTCTCCTATTGGCCCTTCTCTCTTCGCCGTATTGCTATTTCTCTTCCCTCTTTTTTCTCCTTCTTTAACCCTTTCTGTGTTGTGTGTTTGGGGGGGGGGTTGCCCCTCCTCCATTGGCTAACGCCATTGGAGTGCGGCGTAAAAAATAATTATTGGGTAATTTAGCGACTTTTTCATTTTGTATCCACACAAGGTGACCCCCAACTTTTTTAGGGTCCCAGGAAATTTTAGCCTGGAACCGGCATGTGTTAGTGCATTTGATTTTTCAAGATCCTTAAGCAAACTTCTCCCTTGCCATAAGGCCCTACAAAATGAAACTAAATTTTGCGGTATTCTCGGCTTTCGTCGCTCGCTATAAATTCAAAATAGAAGCGTGTTGGCCGCCCACCTGACCTTTGAACCCTGGCACGTGACCTTGATCCATCACATATAGGGATCGCATGGTGCACCCTATGACAAAAGTTTGGTTCCACTTGAACTCAAGTTTTCAATTTGATCAATTTTACATTTTCAGCCCATTTTTCAACGTGACCTCACATGACCTTTGACCTTCAACATGACCTTGACCATCATCACATATGAGGGGATCCCATTGTGCGCCTATGACAGAAGTTTGGTTCCAACTTAAGTTCAACTTTTCAATTGAGGTCAATTTAAAAAAAACTTAACAATTGTGACAACAACACAACACACATCCACACATCCACACGCACCCGGATTGCTAAGTGTTCCTGCCAGCTATAGCTGGCGGCCACAAAACACGGGAGAAGTCGCTATTTCCCACCACTCGGCGTGCTGTCTAAGTTCAGGTTATTTTATTGACTTTTCATGCATACCAGGGGGGGGGAGAATCTTCATTTTTTCCTGTTTCAGGTCACAAAGGGGCCACAGGCATGCAGTTAGTTCTTTTTAGAGATCATTTAAACCACCCGTCACAGTATTTAACTTTGCTGCTGAATGGGGGGACTTTAACTTAACATTAACTTCAGTCCCTATAATATAAAAATGGAAAACAATATATTTTTCACTCGATGATGGGCCATTTTGACCCCCCCATAGCAAGACGATAGAGTAACTTAAAATGCTGATTATCTGCGTTGAAATCCAAATGGTCACTAGCTCTGTGCAATACAAACGTCTAAACTTATGAGTTGTGGAGAATATACACTGTTATAACAGCACTTACAAAATGCTCGGTTTTTTTCACCTAATATTACCCCCAAGTCACAAAATTTTGACGGGCTGCATTTGAGAACGTAAAGGAATATGAATTTTCGTTTTGTGACCTCCCCTTAGGTACCCCAACATTATCCCTGAGGAGAGTTAGAGGAAAATCCAAGGTGTATGGAGAACTCCCTGCCTGTTTTCATAAAACCTATGAATTCCATTCAGATTGTATGTGCGTCATATGGTGAAAATCAGTTTTTTCAATTTTCTTTTCTTAAAAACCTTGATTTTGATATAAAATATTTTACTGACCCCACATAATATGGCCATTCCGCACATTTTCAGTGGTCTCGAATCGGCAACCTCAAGGCTAGGTCCCAACGGTTCGTATATACAGTGCAGTAGTACTTCGCTCCAAAAGGGGCGTGACCACAGCAAACATGGGCGTGGCCATTTCCACACATTCATTCAGTACCAGCATTTTCGCGTCATTGGTAATTAATTTACCACCAAATATTGTTCTTGACCTTCAATTATTGGATTTCCTAAGAGTTGAGCTCTGACATATATTGGGGGCAATACAACCACCATGAGCACTATGCGTATTTGGTCTTATTGCGATCAAGTGATGAAGCTGCCATGGTGTTTGTCGGGTGTTTGGTCTGGTTGTAGTCTGGTCTTTATTGGTTTGTGGCATGTGGGAGATTAGCATATAAATTTGAATGAGGCCTGAGTTTCTTTGTAGATGTCATATTCGGAGCTTTCATGTTTTCATGCGTCTGATGTCGAGTGGTTCCCATTCAAAGCATGGTTAGCATGTCGGTGACGCTTGATCTTTAGAATAGTCATTAACGAGAATCGGGCAGCACGTCTTTGAACTTTGTCCAATGTGGTTATGCGAGGATCCCATATCGTCAGGCAGTTTTCTAGGATTGGCCTCTGTCACAACAGAAAGGTTTTCTTCAAGTAGACCCAGAAGTTCTATTACTTTGTGGCAGCAGTCTGATTTATATGTTTATTCGAAGAAAAAAGAAAAGGTCAGATGACAACTCCACTCCGAAATACGGGTAGTGTTTCACCTCTTCAAGTAGAGTGTCTTCCATATGATAAAGATTAATGAGTGGGTTTCGTTTGTGAGCATCCTCAATTGAGAAACATTTTTTGTGATTAAAGGGGCCCATCTGCCAGGTTTTTTTCCCATGTGCAAATTTTATAACATCAGCCTGGAGGAATCTTTGCACTCACTGACTGTGTTTAATTTCTCTATAAACTATGCAGTCTCGGCAAAATTCTAACACTGATGAGGAGTCCATCTCTGAAAGCCTTGCTTAGGTATTAAAAACAAGCAAGGGCCCACACCGTCCCCTAGGAATTGCCGGACTCGACTACTGGAGACTCCAAGATAGTTCTTCTCCATCAACTACAACCTTCTGATGACGTTGTGAGGAAGTAGTCGATCCAGGAGTAAAGTTTCCGAATTCCAACCTGATGTAGTTTGGTTGTAGGAGTCCTACGATGGGTGACGGTGTCAAACGCCTGCTGAAATCCATGATGATGAGATTGGCTTGGCTACGATTATCCAGAATAATATTGAGGTCGTTGGTCAGAGTTGCAAGCTGCGGTTCAGATGAACTTCCTTTTCTTTCTAAAAGCCCGTGTTTTTGGTCAGCTAGGATTCCATGTTCTCTCAGTGGGCCCATGATGTGTTTTTATGGAAATGTGTTTTTAAAAGTTTAACAAATGATAGAGGTGAGAGACATGGCCGATCATTTGCTGGATCTGTCTGAGCGATTGCTTTTTTTTGTAAATAATGGAGTGATGTTAGCTTTCAACCAGCTCCAGAGCTTCTAGTACAGCTGTTAGCAGATGGATTGGTGCACTGTGTGATAAAAGCATGACAGTTTCCACAGAGATAATTGTGCCATAGTGCAATAATTTTACGATAGGTGCCCCAATTTAACCTGTCACCAATATGGCCTGGATGGCTGTTTTTTCAAATGGCACCCAAAATAGCCTAAAATTAACAAAGTACACTCGAAAGATGTATTTGATCATCTGCTCGATCGTTAATGTCTTCACTTCCCTGATGCATTCATAAGAGGGCGCTTTTCAAATGGCCGTGCCAACATCCAATATTCAAGCCAGAGAAGTGGGCGCTTTGAGTGCAAACTCCTCTCGCTACAACGGAGTGTCCCATGGTAATTTGCACATCACCAGACCTTGACTTCTTATGCAATGGATGCATAATCCCATCTTGCCTAGGGGAGATCACTCAAACCACCAGTGAGTAACCGAGGCAGGTGATCCGAAGGGGCAAATTCCTAATGTCGTGGTCCCGCCAGAGGTGATTTGCTCTGAAACTTGCAAAATGCTAAATGACGACACAAACTTGCCAAATTATCATTAATTTGGCAAACTTTAGTTGAAAATTGGTCGCAATTCCCCGAAGAAGAGGGATAAAATACATTTTTGTCATAAATCGTCCACTTTTTCGACCAAAGCCACTTTTCCTCCCCCGTTTCTTCTCTCGTTTCTTCTGCTTTCTTCTTTTTCCCGGTCGGTATACCACTGAAACCATCGATGAAGTCATCCCATCAGAAAAATGTCAGTAAAGGCATGTCCTTTTCCTATAGGGGACTTCAACGGCGGGGATGCTTAAGGTATTCAATTTATATAGGGCTATTAACCCATTTATCCTCCTAGACTACGTGTCAGTGTTTTAGGGGTGCAATTTCATAGTGGTCAATTTGACCTCTTTTTTTTCTGTTTAAAAGCGTAACAAACAGGCACATAAATTGGAAACATATTTTTAAAGTGTCATTATCTGCAATGATTTCACTAAGTGCCATGCCGGCCTACCTGGCTACAAGAGTATTCCTGTTTTAGATATCTATTTAGTTTAGGTGTCATGTCAACATAAAAGTTAAGTTCAGAATGTTATTCGTGACTTAGGGCATCCTTTTTTCAACAGAAGGGCGCGAGGGGCCTTTTTTTTACTGACATCTGTCAGTGTTTTGAGATGAAGAAAATGAAGTGTAGCTCTATGATGACAACAGAGTGCACTGTGGCCCTGAGCAGGCAATTGATCCTAGCAACCTTATGAACAGGATGACTGCTGTCATGCAGATCAAACCACAGACCAGGCAACTTTACTTACACAAAAGGCAAGGACTGGCTTGAGGCAAATGGAGGGCGACTGTCCTTTGCCAATAACAATTCACCCAAAATATCCAAAAACAAATTACAGCAAACGGATGCCAAACTACAAAACCATTTGGGGCTTTTGAATGTGTCGTTCGCGGTTTATTCCCATGACTCACATACTAATACCCATCGTCCTCGTCCGTTACCATACAAAAATCAAAAATAACCCTTAGAGTTGAGGGATCCAGCTCCAACGGTTTGGAATAAGAAAATACTCCTCCAACATTTAAAACATCAAATATTTTCGTCAAGATTTTCACACTTTTAACGTTTTAAACCAATGGCGACGGTCTAAAATTGGGATGTCTTGCCCGCTCTCCCCTATGTACTTGTTGACATTAACCACTGCATATGACGAGTATGGCATCGAGGCCTGGCAATAGCTTACTGTTACAAGGTAATGCCTGGCACACTACTTTTATAGCTATCAAATTCAACTTCGTCCAAAAGACCAGCGATTGACACTAGGTAGACCAAGAAATGGTGTTCCAGGATCTCTCCAATCTTTTGAGTTATTTTGTTCACTCCATGACCTTAGATACTTTCAAGGAAATATGGTTATGTAGAATGATCTTACTATGCTGAAAATAAACACCGAGAAAGTACATAAAAAAAAAGGCTTCTTCAGGCAAAAGTCATAAACAGGACAGTGGCACATATGTTGAGCAATTACAGAATATCAACAAGCCTTCATCTAAACAACAACGAAGCCAGATGTGAGCTATATGGAGCTATATGTGGTATGTCAACCACATAAGACTTGGATTCCCCTAATCTACACTAGCTGGGAGTAAACCTTGACAGGTCATTCCCTTCTCCTTCATCAACACCTAACAGTACACTGTGGTAAAATTACTACTTTGGCTCAGCAAGTGCATCACAACTATCCGTAAAGTTTATGCCCGCAGGAATTGGAACACATAACCCTAAATTGTTTTGACATGATTCTTTTGCAAACCTTGTGATCATTAGTGGTTGCCTACACCAGTTGAACTTTCTCTTAGTGCTTGCAGGCATACTCCTATACTTCTTAGAAGACAAAGCAGTCACTAACTATGCAGCGCGTAGAGGCAAATTCACTCCCATTCCACCATCACGTCTCACAGAGATCATTGTCAGTCTCGCTAAAATCCAGACCACCAACTGCTCCCTATTGAATAGTGAAACTTGTTTTCATAATTCTGCCTAACCAACTGAGACGAGGATGCCACTGGGTACCACAGATTGCATTAGGAAAGGTTTCGACAATTCTTTTTCCTTTTTTCATTGCTGAGGTTGAACATACAAATCATTATTTTATAGTCGACAAAAAATTAATAGAGAAGGACAAAGGAATTTCTTAAAAGAGTTAGGCCAGTCAATGATTCACAAGCAAAGCTATACGTCAATTGCGAATTTCTTTGGAAACTGATCTGTCCAACCGTGCTGCTGGGACGACAATTTTTCACAGAAAGTTTTTATCACTATGGATGGAATGATGAGTGCACTGCTTGGGTTCTGGTGCAAAAAGAGATTTTGAGACACCCAATATTTGTGTCATAAATGTATTCATATAATAAACCTCTTTAGATTTCTTAGCCTTGAATTGGACCAAGAAAGGTCTTAAAAGAGGAGAAACAGGGCGATTTTTGATTTCCTCCTTATGTTTTCAATATAAAACATAGGATGAATTTCGTATTTGCTCCCCTATACAAAAATGAGAAATTTTGCAATTTTTTTGTACCAAAACTTTCTCCATCTTAAAATCCGTTTTCAATGGGGAATTTTTTATGGAAACTTTACATCATGAGCAAAAATCAGTACTTTCCAATTTTTTAGGGGACGCCTGATATTGAAATCTCTTGTTGTCACCCCACCTTTAAGCAAGTGGTCCGCACATTGACACATACCACTGGTGCGTGGTGATTCCACATATGACCATGCTGATGACGTAATCATCAACATGCTCCAATGGGCACCTGCATGTATGCATCCTCCACACAGTGCGGTGATTGCAGCAACTTGGCGTTTGTGGCGCAATAAGCAATTAGAGTTTTGATAGGTCATATTTCTCATCTATTCCTATATCTTTACATCCTTTCTCTAATATTACGCTAGAGGTTGGCTACTTCAAGGCCAAAATGTAGAATGGGTCTGACAGCCCAACCTGTTAGTCCAGAATGAACACCAGTCAGAGTATCCTCCAATACCCCTCTATACATGCCAAATGGAGCAGAAGTCTTGCAAAAATAAAGGTTGTCCTGGTTTTCACATTCCCCTGAAATATATCCCCCATTTCAAGGTGTACATTCAATGTCAATATATATCACTCTCTAAGTATGTACAGTATATGAATACTCAGTGTATAGACTATAACGTAAGAACCGGCGGTGCAAAAAGACCCCTCTAATATTGTGCCTTTGTAGGCGTAACTGATGATAGGAATGTTTCCATTGAATAATGATGCAATGCTCTGCAACAGTGATTACGAGTTTTAAAAACACTCCTGTCATCCTTTGGGTCGATACAAAAGCTGTCGAGCCTTAAACAAGGATGACATGTCTTGGTAATTACAGAAAAAACGTGGTTAGCTTACAGCGTTCATCAATGTTGTACAGAATCAGCATGTTCAGATTTTGCTAAGGAACGCATGATTGCCCATTTACTACATATCCTTCGAGGGTTTTTGGCACAGGATAGTGATCATTTTTGCTTATCTCAAAATGGCTCAGATGATCCTGGAATAGGAAAATATCACCAATCAAACAGGTTTTCACACCAGCACATAAAGTGGTAAGAGAATCCTTTTATTTATTATATTATGGGATTTTGGTGGCCATTTTGAAAGAGCCCTCTCCTTGCAAACCTGGACATCCAGAGATTGGCACATATCTGAAAAATGTTAGTCTTAGTCCATTCTACACACTGTTGAAAATTTGTACTTTTTATCACAAGTGCAAATTCATCATAAATAGAGCTTAACAGCTGAACTAGTTTCCCGTGGAATTGATTTTGGAAAAGCCTTTTTGAGAATCGGTGCATACGTGTTGGAAAAAACCAAAACCCCGAATTTTTTTTCAAAACACGAGCGGTAATGTTGTCAGGCCCGGTTGCCTTATTCGGATTTAAATCATTGATAAATTTTCAATCCCATCGGTGTTGATTTCAAGATTTGAAATATCAGGAATACTACTTTGTCCAAGATCCGGGAAATCTTTGCGTCTTTCTGAGTAAAGACGGAACAGAATTGACGGTTCAGGCCTCTGCTTTTTCCTTGGCTCCAGCTAAAGACTACCAGTGACATCAAGGGAGACACTCCAGACACGTCTGATCTTTTTGGATTTACCAAACTTCCAGAAGGGCTAGGATTATCCGGGATTTTAAAAAAAACTGTCTCCAACGACATCTCAATGTAGACCTTCCTAGCTTTCCTGATTTTCCGGTCATCTGTCTACGCTTTCTTGAATTTGGACCAACAATCTGCAGTGCTGTCTTTTTGGCTCTAGTATAAAGACGCTTTTTTTCTTTTTTCTCTTCACTCTCTTTTGATGGAGCGGTGATCGCATGGAATTATTTTAAATGGCTGGAGGACATTTGTTGTTGGAATGTATTTTTTCCCTGGAATTTGACTGAAGATCTACCTTAAATGAAGAAAACACACTATCAATGGAATTGTTGATGATAATACGTCAGTCATTTCAGAGTTAAGTTTATTCATGTCGGCATTGACAAACCATTGAAATCTTCCTTTATTGAGAAAGAAACACTTTGCTCCTGTGTCTGGTAATTTTTGGTTCAGTCCTTGCACCTACAACGACCATGGTCGTGAGCACTTTTCACAGTTCACCACACGGCATACTCGTCAGCAGCAATGAGTATTGTTAAGACAAGGTCGAGATGTGTTGTAAGCCACTGACTTATGTGTTACCACGTATAGGCCTATACAGATTTTTTTTATGTGGAATTTGTGGTATGGAAATAAGCAATTTAGAGTTTTTGATAGGCATATTTCCTCATCTAATTCTATATACTCTTTACATCTTTCTCTCGATATTACCTAGAGGTGGCTACTTCAGGCAAAATGTAGAATGGGTCTGACAGCCCAGCCTGTTTTAGTTCCAGAGATGAACACCATTCAGATTATCTCCAAATACCCCTCTATTACATGCCCAATGGAGCGAGAAGGTCGTGCAAAACTAAGGATTGTCTTTTTCACATTCCACCTTAAAATATATTCCCCCATTTCAAGGTGTTACATTCAAGTGCATATATATAGTCATCTCCATAAAGTCTGTACAGTAATTTAATACTCAGTGAATAAATATAAGTAAGACACCGGCTGTGCAAAAAAGACCCCTCTAAATATTGTGCCTTTGTAGGCGTACTGATGATAAGGAATGTTTCCATTTGAATACTATGGCAATGCTTTTGGCTCGTGATTCCGAGTTGTCCTAAAACACACTCCTTCCTCCTTTTGTCGAATACAAGATACGAGGCCTTAACAAGGATTACATGTCTTGGGAATTACAGCAAAAATGGTTAGCTTACATTCCTTTCAGTAATGTTTACAGAAATCCGCAGTGTTCAGATTTTGCTAAGGAACGCTGATTGCCCCTTTACTACATCCGTCAGTGGAGGGTTTTTTGCACAGGAGTATATCATTTGTTGCTTATCTCAAAATGGCTCAGATGATCCTGAAATATGAAAATATCACCAATCAAACAGGTTTCAATCAGCACATAGTGGTAAGAGAATCCCTTTATTTATTATATTATGGATTTTTGGTGCCATTTTGTAAGCGCCCTCTCCTGGCAAGCCTGGACATCCAGAGAGTTGGGCACATATCTGAAAATGTTAGTCATAGTCCAGCACAACTGTGGAAACTTTGGTACTTTTATTTATCACAAAGTGCACAATTTCATCATATATATAGAGCTAACGCTGAACTATTCCGTGGAGATTGATTTTCATGGAAAGCTTTTGGAGATCGTGGCCATACTTGTTGACAACGCTTTCAAAACACGAGTCAAAGTAAGTTGTCAGGCCCGGCTGCCTATTCGGATTTAATCACATGAGTATTTTTCAATCCCATCGGTGTTGATTTCAAGATTGTGAATATCAGGAACACTACTTTGGTGTCAGATCCGGAATCTGTGAGTCTTTCTTGAATACAGACGGAACAGAATTGACTGTTCAGGGCCTCTGCTTTTTCCTTGGCTCCAGCTAAGATACTACCAGTGACATTCCAAGGAGACACTCCAGACCTTCTTTCTTTTGGATTTAACAACCTTCCAGAAGGGGCTTAGGATTATCCGATTTTAAACTGGCTCCAACGACATCTCTAATGTATACCTTCCTAGCTTTTCTGACCCGTTTTCCCGGTTCAATATGTCTACGACGCTTTCCTGAATTTGGACCAACAATCTGCAGTGTCGCTCTTTTTGGCTCTATTATAAAGACGCTTTTTTCTATTCACTCTCTTTTGATGGAGCTGTTGATCAATGGATCTGTGAAATGGCTGGAAGGGGCTGGAGGACATTTGTGTTGGAATGTGATTGTCCATGGAATTGAGAAGAGCATCCTAAAATGAAGGAAAAAATAAAACTATCAATGGGAAATGTTGATGAGTATATCGTCAGGTCAGTTCAGGTTAAGTTTATCAGTCGGCATTTGGACACCAGTGAAATCTCCTTCAGTATAAAGAAAACACTAGAAACCACTTGCGTCTCGGTGGTCTGGTAATTTTTGGTTGCAGTACTTGCACCTACAACGACCCCTGTCGTGGCACTATTCACAGTTCACATGGACATACTCGGCAGCAGCAGAGAGTATGGTAAGACAAAGGGCGCGGAGTGTGTAAGCCACTGACTTAGTGTTACAACGTATAAGGCCTATACAGCTTGTTTTTATTTGGGAATTTGTGGTATGGAAATACGGATAGGAGAAAAAGAAATTTACCTACAAGAACGTAAAACAGAACTTGGACAGAAGTAGCTTGGCCTTATGTAGAAACGACATGTTTCAGTATAATTTTTGTTTGGCACTTTATCAATTGTTTTACTATTTAAAATTCAAGAAACTCACAAAAGCAAAATCTGTAGAAATTTGAGTTCCTGCAATAAGTGTTTCAAGATCTGAGACTTTTGAGATGGTGAATGTACACTTTTTGATGGACACAATTTCCATTTGTCCATCAAATATAACATTTGACTGGGAAAAAACCGTATTTTGATTGTAAAAAATTTTATATGAAAACAGGATAGTTTGAAAACGGTATTGATATCGGATAAGTGATCTAAATACATAACATATCTATCAAAAAATCAACTCCTCTCACAAAAAAAGTAGGTAAAAAATAATCATGTTTGTTGATAATGTTACTTTGATGGGACCATATTGTGTCCATCCCAATAGGTAACGTTTGCACTAGAAAAAGGGATTGATTTAGGTTAAAAATTACAATTCTTGCCCAAATTTAACTTTTGGAGTGTGTCTTGGCTCAGAACTTTCCAAATTAAAACTGAATTTAAAATGGCCCCAAAAATTACAATTGATACTTGAAATTGCACAGTTATGTAAAATCGGGAAGATTTGGACCCCCCTTCGTTTAAAACATGCCTTATATCCTTTTTATGTTAACATCAATAGCTTTTGCAAGCTAAGTAGAGAGTATTAAAGGCCCCTATTATTATACGTTTAGTTGAAATTAAAACCGTAATTAAGTTTGTTGTTATTTTTTTTCTGATTTAAAACAAAATCCCATATCCCCCAATAATAAAAAATATTGATGTTTAAAGTTTTATTAGTCTGCAGGGATATTGAAAAACTAATGTTTTGCAGGCCTATATTATACAACTTTGGTTTTATTCTGTTATTTTGTAACACGCCAGTGGCAGTTTCCGACGGGGTCACAAAACGACTACAAAATAAATGCTAAAATTACTAGGCTAGGCATAGGTTATTTAAACCCAATTTCGGAATAATTTGTACGGTTAAATAAAATATATGCCTATAGACCTGATGACTCGAGCTCAATATAAAAAACAGAATTTTGCAGTTCTTTTTGGCTTTCGCGCTCGCTATATTCAAAGATATAAGCTGGGGCCGCTCCATGAACTTTGACCTTGGCACATGGCCTTTGACCATCAACGTATGAGGATCCCATGGTGCACCTATGGACCAAGTTTGGTTCCAATGACACTTCAACTTTTCAATTGAGGTCATTTACATTTTTAGCCTATTTTTCAAACCTTGACCTCACATGACCTTTGACCCTCGGCACATGACCTTTGCCATCATAAACATATGAGGGATCCCATGGTGCACCATTGACACAAGTTTGGTTCAATTGAAACTTCAAATTTGCTTGAAGTCAATTTGTAAAAAAAAACTTACCATTTTAGTGACACCACGCACATACACATCCACACATACATCCACACATACGCACAAGCACACGGATTGCTAAGTGGTCCTACGCTATAGCTGGCGGCACCCACAAAACAAACCACAAACACAAAACTATTTGTAATCCGTAAACCATAATTCACTATAACCGTAAACATAAGCCTTTATAGCGCTAATCCTAGACGGTAATGATTCCCAAAAAAATTCGGAAAAGGAAAAAGGAACCTTTTAAAAGATTGACTAGAGAGAGATATTATTTTAAGGACCCTTATTTAAACCTCCCCCATACAAATGCTGAAATTTTAAAGCGGAATGATATAAAAAATCACCACCGGATAAGTTAACCAGTTCACTAATTCCATGGTTTTGTGCGTAAAGTGGTAGACATTTTGCCTCATGAAACGATAGCATGTAAACAAACTCAAGAGATTTGTAAAAAAAAGAGCACGGCCTCAAACTTTTACCAAAATATTTTAAAAAGTAGTAAAATGTCAGGGTCAAATTTGAATACTTGTCATAATTCATAATCGTCATAAATTATGAGCGTGTGGTAGTTACTAGATATAACAGTTTCCAAAATAAAGGGTAAATTGTTTGATTTTAACTCACGGTTCGAACCGCGGGAAGTTATCATCGTTTCGACCCCCAAAGTGAGGAGTTTTAAAAAATTGCAAAGTCCCTTTCCACCTTCCAAAATCTGGCGTTAAAGCCTGTTACGCCAGCAGATGGGTTTCCTGCTGCATTCTTCAATGGCAATGTAGCAACTTAAAAGACTTTTGATTCCCGTTGCTTTTAAAACAAGAATTATGTGGTGGTAATAAGATGGACCCCAAAATGTGGTTTTAATCACATTATACTGAAAATATGCAAATGAGGCTGATTAATATTCATAACGCGTCCAAAAAGTATACAGCACATGACCATTTTCATGTTCTATCACCGTGCAAAGTTAGAAGTTCATTGAATAATCAGTTTAGTCTGTTAAAGTGGTTAATGAATTTTATTTGTTGGCCATCCGATAGGCAAGCATCAGGCAGGCAATCCATCTGCCATGATCACATGACCCACACAACATGGAATGAGGGCCAAAAATTAAATATTACCTCATGATAATTCTGAATGTTGGTAAAGATATTATATATATGTGCTTAGGTGTAATATTACACGCAGATTTGGATTTACACTGGAAGAAAATAAGAAGAGAAAGAATGGACAATTTGTATTTTCTATCTGTAAATGGGACAGAAATTACAACCACAGTGGCCTATGAGGCACTTTGTGGTTGTAAACATCAAATGCACTGTCAGAATCAACAGACACTTTTGGAAAGAACGTTTTGTAGGATATCTATAAAACCTGAACAAAAAATTGTTATGTGCCTTCAATGCATGCACACTTGTAAATCATAAATATTGTATGGAGACAACTATTGAACTCGGCGCAATTTTTGATATACTTTCATATTTTGTTGCAGATCAAACTGTCAGTATTGATTTGAAAAAACAAGGTAATTGAGATAGTCAATGGTTGTGTGAATCTTGTATTGTATACACAAAGTAAAGTATGCAATATGTACTTGTGACAAAATGTAAGACCCCAAAAGTGGAACTCATTCCCATAATGCATTCAGTGTGGCCATACGTATGTACTAAGCACAATCAGTACTTTAAGGATTAAAAAGTTGTTCAAGAAGCTTAGACTTAAAAAATCACAAGACATTCCATGAGCATGTGAAAAATTCCCCAAATTACGTGTGGGCTAAAAATTCGTGTTTAAATCGGGGTTTTTATGTGTCAAAATGGGAGTTTTGTGGGATCCCATGACCTTATTAACGTGGAAATACCAAAAATGATGGCATTGTGAGATTGAATCAATACACCCTGTGCTGCTTACCTGTGGACAATGGCTGTGTTGCTTGTGGAAGAGCTTGCCAATGCCCAAACCCTTTTGTTTATACCAATTTAGGACGACTGACCATGCTACTGTCTGCATCGCTCTCATCATCCCTATGAACATATTCACAGGCAAGATTATAGAGCTTTTCACACGAATGTCTTAAAAACATAAATGCATGTAGTATGCAGATAACGCTAACTGAAAGTGCCTTTAAGGAACAATATGTTCCATGATTCTGAATATTTGGAAAACTTGGTATGGATGGAAAGCTTAAGTAACGTAGATGACATATAAATCAAAAATAAGTTGAAAATTGTCCACATTTGTTGAGTATTTTCCCTTTTAATTTCCCGCCAACTAGCTACTCGAAACGATTCCGACAATCCACATCGCAGGCAAAATGGTGACGTCAAAGGGATGGACCATCATAATTACGTCTTGTGACCATCATATCGCAGTGTGCATCAATAATAATTAAACACACAACGAAATGAAACAAAATATGTCATTCTGTAATTTTTTTTTCTAATTTTATTATTACTTTCATTAATCCATCCATATCAGTGTCAGCAATAAACCATTTGAGTAAACACAAGTTTGGAGTCATCACTTGAGTAACAAGTTGGGCGCTTTGCTCAATGAAGCAGTGGCGAAAAATCCGCCCGTTTTCGTATGTCAAAAAAGAAAAAATTAAAAATACCTCTATTTTGTAGTTTACATCAATTGTATTATTTTTTCGGAATTCGTGAGTATGTACATATATTTTATGAAGTAAGCTTCAAATGAGCTTGACAAAAATCTTGACATATTCCTCGTTAAACACTTACTGTGCTCAAGTGATCCAAGATCCGATCAAAACATGTGGCAGGTATTAAAAATGCTGCCTTGTGTACTAGGAGTGTAAATTCTTCCAGTACAGTGACGTCAGAGTGGATGCAGCGGTCGCAGCATTAAAACACGGGCGTTGATTCAAAACGTGACATACTCCATGCGTGTGTAAAAAATAAGGCAGTGAAAAGGGCACATGCCAAGCATCTGTCTGAAAATGTTGTGTCAATGGACGCGAAGATAAATGGACTATATATTACACCGCCCGAGTACATATTTAAAGCAATATTAGGCCATTTTTTTGAGGGCGCCCCCCAATGTTTTAAAAAATTTGGAGATTTTTACATGGGTTGCATGGTAAATGGCTAGTAAACTTTACTGTGATGGTAAAGCTCGAAAAGTACTGTGTCACAAACGAAGGAATTTGTACTAGAAGAATTATTACTGGGGATCCCCGATAATAATTAAACGGCTGATGGAAACGGCCTTCCAATGTAAAATAGCCTGGGGAATAGCGCCTGTACGTGTCTACGCTCTTCATTAGTTGTTTTAATAGTTCGGGAAAGTCAAGTTAGAGTTATTTTCTAGAGGTGGCACTATTCATCATGACGGACATAAACGTAGCACTTCCAGCTATGCCGTTATTTAAGTCCAATTCTAGGATCCCAATTTTAAATTACAAAATCGCTTATTTTGTGAATAAATACGCATTTTGTAGCATTGCCGTTCGCCGGTATAGTTTCCTAGACAAATTACCAACGTAACTGTGCAAAAATTCAAATTTGAAAGTGGGTGGCGACATCTTCAAAAAATGTGCCAATATTGCGTTAAGTGTTTTTCTTAACCTGCACACTATATATGCTGTTTTTGTAGCCTGTAGCACTACATATGCATGTAACAAGCAGATTAATCCTGTTTGTTAATTCTCGTAAGAAAAAAAAAGGCAGCAGCGGGGTTGAAAAAAAATATGAATTCAATTAACGTGCATGTCACACAGTGAGTAGCCATACAAACAGAAAGCCCTCCAATTATTGACTAAAAGTATCCAGATCTACCCTAATTAGGTTGATTTCAGTTTGTAGGGGCTTGCAGGATACAAATAGTTTGGATACTTTATTTGTTACCAAAAGTGGATGTTTGTAATTTTGCATAGCTGTTCTGATTAAGGCAAATCACTGTGATTTGTTTTATATTACAAAAAATATTATGAATGTTCTCGATTAATTTCAAGTTTTGAAATACTCCCTCTTATTCAAACAAACATTAGCCACTAAAAACATACCCTTTGTTTACAACAAAATAATAAGAATACAAAGCATTTCTATTACTTAGATACTTGTCCTCAGCCAATGATGAGAATACCCATGAAGGTGCTAGTTCCATGGTGATAAGGTAACGCGGGTAACTCATCTTCCTTCCCTGGTAGTTTACCGAGATTACAGGAGGCCCGTCCTGATGGAGAGATACGAGACACTCGGTAGAGAAGCTTCTTGGAGTGTGACATGGGGTTATCCTGATGACACGCTTAATTCTGGAATCATGAAAACCAGAATAAATACAATGTAAGCCTTCCATGGACTATATGTGGAAGATTTTGGAATCCAAATCTTAAGGGCCAAAAACTTCCAAATGTAGAAGTGTTTTCATCAAGCTATCAACGTTATTGAAGTGTTGATCACCATTGTGTCTCATTGTATTTGCCTCATATCCTTGCAGGCTAATCTTGAATCTGTATTTTACCCCAAATCTTGCATGGCCCTCGCCTATGTTCTCGCATCATTTGGTTCTTGTACACTCACCCACGACTACAAAAGACACAGAGCATGAGGCGAGATGCGAGATGCAAGGGCGAGATACTATATGCGATGGGGTAACACCGGATTTTGGTCAGGAATTGACACGAGGATCAGAGTGAAAAATGAGTTAAAGGTGTGTGTTCCGATCTCGTCTTTGGGGGGGGGGCCCCCCCCTCTTTTACCCGATTTTGGTATCAGATGAAGGCCAATTTTTCTTATTGTCGTCTTGAAATTGAGCCTTCAATCCATTTCATTCCCAGGATATAAACAAAAACCCCGTTTTAATAGTAACCATGAATATTAACACAGTATTTTATAAGGCTTTGCAATATACAATTATTTCTTCGACCAAAAATGCAAGTTGTTTCCCTCCCCACACGGTAACTTGATGGGGTGTATGTCAAGTACCGGGCTCTCATATCAGTAGAAAACACAATAGACATAAATCGTAACAAGGCACCTTTAAGACAATGAGAGGCATGTGAGGGCATGACACGATATGAAGGCATGAGAGGAGGATGCGATGATATCGATAAACCTTCATCTCAACTAACAACAGTTCAACATTTCCTACTAGGTGAAGCCTTGAAATTTCAGTGCTGCGATGTATATGTCTTACTTGCAAACAACAATCACTAGTAGTGCACTTGGAATCTCCCAAATCTTCAGGAGTCATGACCGTCACTGGTTAGGAAATTTGCCTTTGGTGCAGAGGGTCTCCCGTCATTATTTAATCATGTACTATATTCTTATTTGAGTTGTACAAGTCTGGTTCATTTGGACATTGGGGGGGCAAAGAACCATGAGAATATTCATTCCTCACTGGAACCCTGGGCATCTGGAAAACAGTATCTGAACACTGTTTTTACACCCGGGTAATAATATTGAAACATAACACATGTGATTTGTGATCAATCAAGCAACACAGTAAGGATTGTGGTATTGCTGAAGAGGACTGGACCTATAAATTTGGATTGCATTTCAGCTGTTTATTGAATGGAATGTCTGATATAATTAGCCACTCAGAAATTCTGTCGAAAGACAGTAATCGCTCATGCGGTTTAGCAATTTATCAGATTTTGTCTTTTTGAATCATAGTACTAATTTCTTCAAGAACGATACAAAATCCCCCAACGCTTTTGAGAAGCACGTTACATTAGTTCTATTACCACTACATCAAAGGTTACAGGCATTAATTCACTCACGATTTCCTTGCTTCCCATTCCACTACGATGTGATCCAGGGCTAATGGTTTCTGTCCTTCATCCTTTCAGCTTGAAATAGTGTTCTGTTCCATCCTCTGTGGCACAAGTTACAACTTTCCCTGAAAAAAATGTCACTGTATTATAAACAAGATTATTATTCAGTGGGCGTGGTTTATCATGTTACAAGAATTTGATTGGTTTAGTCAAAACTCTGCCCATCCATACTGGGTAAAAGATGGATAGTGCGTGCGGGTCAATCAACAAATACACGGGTGCAATTCAAATATATGACACATGCAAATGGCGCATTATTTAAATGAATAAAAAGAATGATGTGACAATTTTTTTGAACAATAAATTAAGTCGTATAAAAAAAAAATCAAAATTCCAAATAAGAATTAGAATGAAAAAAAAAGATTAGATTTTTTGTTTTGCCATCTAGATATGGTGTCATAATGGATGGGGCATCCAAGATTTTTTTTTGTGGTGGATACCGGCTGTGCCTGCATCCACTTAAAAGCTTGATGCCCTACCCATTATGACACCATCTAATATGGCCAAAACCGTAAGTCTCATCTTTATTCTTATTTTCCAACCATTAATATTACTCGTTGATGATTTGCCTGATATATGACTCTGGAATCACATGAACTGTACAAAGATTAGCAAGGCTGAGAAAATGGCCCTTTTTGACAAAAACAAAAAAAACAATGTATGCTCCTCCTGTACATTACCAGTACACCTAAAGGTGCATTTTAATATTCTATCTATAATTTTCTGTTTTATATGTTCACTAGATCCTTTAGAAAAGCTTATTTCCCAAAATTTCAGTTAATTTTGATCTTGCCATTTGGTTGTTACAACATATTTTTATCACAGTGGCCTGTAGACTACTATCCCTTAGATGATGTTAAAAATAAATTCCAGTACTCATAAAGAACCCTATCGGCTTGTTCATAATGGTAAAGAGTCCACCAAATAGTTTGCAATGAGGTGTGAAATCCAATGAAGGTTTTTAATGATCCCAAAATCTCAAGTTTTTATGGTGGTTGGGGTCAAGGCTGAGATCAGGTAGTGTCCCTTAAAGACAAAAGTATCAAATGACATACTGCTGTAAACTACTTACAACATTTATTCATTTTTCATCTGCAAAAGTGATTCTTTTGCTATTTTAAGTGAATACACACACTATCTTGATTGATAATTCATAAGGTTACAAATGCTTTATTTGGATATAGATGATTATTAAGTGAACAGGGTAGTACTGCATAAACTACCTTCAGATATCAACGAGTTTAATGAAATGGTCATCATAAATTTTCTTGTAAAACAAAGTTAATTTAAAGACAATAAAAAATGGATCTTCAAAAAGTCTACTGGCTGGGGTTGATGAAGTAAAATATACAGGGGAAGAGTGTGCAGCAATGACTAACTTTCAAACTGACATAATTTACAAACAAATCGCTGCCCTTTCAACACTGCACCCTTTAACACATATAGTACTCAGTTGCTGTCAGAATTAATTTACCATGTGCCGCACATGATGTGCATCAACCGAATGAATGCCGTTTGCGTTGCTTGTTGCGTATGTCGGCCTCTCCATTGGTGATATCCCTGTAAGACTACCCACAGGCTTCCTCCCCTTTCATGCCCAATAATACGGCATGCTGTTTTGCCCCTCTGAACAATTCCCACAGCAAGTATCTGATACTGCTAATCAGATGTTCTGTCTGGCAGATTATGCTTTATCATACTTAAATTGTTGTATGCAACTACTGTACCGGCGTTTGAAAGTAGTCTATTTAACTAGAAAGGGTCAAAACTAACCTTTTTAACCTGATTACACAAAGAGATGGCAAACCATGGCATAGCATCACAGAGGGTAAGAGAAGTTCCTCAATCAAATTCAAAATTTTGTTAAATTACATTAAGGGCAGAAAAATAGCTAATGGTCCCCAATCAGAAGTACTTCAGCTCTCACCCTCAAAACAGATGATTCATGCTGTGCCCCTGGGCTAAGCTATCTGGAAGCTACAAGGGCCAGGTATTTATAATTAATGAGACAGATTGTAAGTTAGCGCCGAATTTAAATCAATTACATAGTTGGAGTTTGAACTTCTTTGCAAGGTAAATTCAAGTTTGATTATAACTGTTGCATAAACAACTCCAAAATAAATACTAAGGATTTTTATTGTTCAACTTGCTAAATGTATGCATACAAAAACAAATCTAAAGAGCACTGTACAAAGAACTCTGGACACAAAACAGCACCTACCACAAATACCTAGTACTTTTATAGCGTTTTTATCTTCCTTCCAGTCAGGATCGGTATGTAATACAATAGTCACGCATTAAATCGCAAGCATTGATTTAAATCACTGATGTATGCACAAGTGTGTATAAAGACGGTGCGAAAATATAAACACAAAACAACCGTGGACGTGTTCACGTCATTGACTCGAGGAAGGTAAATGGAGTATAGTCCTGGCCGTCCATGACATTAAGTGGTCAACATGAGAGAGGGGCATCATGCATACAGTGTGCACCCAGAGGTGACATACCTTTTATATCTATCACAGTTGTGTTAAGGCACATGTGGTGGGCACATGTGGTGGGCACATGTGGTGGGCACATGTGGTGCAGTGGATCAGCGCTCACCTCATAAGCACAAGTTGTGGGTTTCGAGCACGCTTGTCGCAATGGGATTGTGCACTTGGGCAAGGCACTTTACCTCGCTTGCCTCTCTCCACCAGGAGTATAAGTTAGTATTAATGGGGTACCAGCATATGCTGGGAATGCAAAACAGACTCGCTGTGCGGGAGGAGTGGCAAACCCCCACAGCAACACTATATGAGGGAGTCTGGCCCAACGCCAATGACAGAGAGATGGCTCTCCGCCTGTGGGTGCACCATTTGCATTGTGTTAAAGCAGTTACGTCACTGACTGAACAAGAAAGAACCACTCCACCTATACTGGTAATTGGGGCAATATGTAAATTATAACTGGAAAACATGTTTCACCACTATATTCTTACCATAAGTCATGAACAACCGCGTTCTACCACCAATACGGGCGGGCTTGTTAGTTCATCAGTAAAGAGTGTTAGATAATAATGTTAGTGAGCAGTTAGTTTTTGTCTGACTGGTTAATCACATGCAAGAAGACTACTAAGTACTAGTAAACTACATCAAGTTGATCTTCACTTGGTGTACACCAGGTTTTCCCAATTTATTTGGCAACTGAGGTCGCACATTCTGATAAAATATTATCCTTGTGAATGGCATGCATTTGAGGCCCATTGAGCGACTCATATCGGTAGTACTTCTTTCATATTCCACTTTTATTTATCATTACGATTGCAGAATTGTATTCTGGGAATTACTCTTTGAGATCATGACCAACCATGTGGGTCAACATGGTCATTGCCTTATATTATGCTAAAATGGGTGGGTCAATTGGGAAAAGTCTAGAACCTCTCTCATTCAGTGACCGGGAATTGTCAATATTACCGTGAAATCGGCAGTGCAGGATGATTTTAAAACAATTTTATAACAGCCGATTATAAATCGTCGCCCACATCACATACTGTCATATTTCACATTTTTGAGGTTTTTACGAATTCCCCCTACTTACTTAGTTCATCGAGTTCTTGCCATCCACAAAGTTTCAAAATGTGAGAATGCCTAATTAATTAGTTTATAATTACGGGTTTTTGTAATTTTCCTCAAAATCATCACATCGGTATTTCACATACTGTCGTATTTTAAAATCGGCATTCATTTACACGTGTTTGATATAGCGTTGTATTTTGCCGATCCAAAACAAACAATTTCACATACAGACCTATTTTGACGTATTTCCATCGTTATTTCGTAAACAAGTTTTTCACATAGTGATCTATTTTATGTACATTTGAAAACAACGGTGTAATATGCATCGTATTTTGCAATATACATTATTTGTGATTTCACATACAGACTTATAACTTTGTAGCCTGATTAAGATCATATATTTGCAGTTTTAAGTTGGATTTATGGTTTATATTGGACTTTAAAATGTTTTCTTCAAACAGTAAAGTCTAGATGTTTCTTTTATGCTTCCGTTTTACAGTATAGGCATGAAATGTCGCGGTAGATTTTGAATTGCGATTTTCTCGGAAAACGTGTTTTGTAAAATACGACAGTATGTGATGTGGGCGACGAAATATTATGCTTATTTAAAATCTTATTGTTACCTGTTTGTGTGATTGGTATTTATTTTGAATGTTCATATTGCTTACATTTCTTGTTTTTACCTGTGGTATGTCACAGTCTGCATGAAAGGCCTCTGCAATCCAATTGCAGACCACAGTACAACAATAGGGAGAGCCTGGTGTACACCATAATTATATTAGGTACTTCATGGGTATTCCAAGTGTATGATTATGGAGTACTATCATGATACCTATTGAGCCAAATCAATGGCTTCAGGATTTCAGAATCGGAGAATTACATTAAAAACGCATCATCGAATAACCCATTAAATATTAATGAAGCATGCACTGTTTACATATAGTCTGTTCGATCTCAAGTTTGGGGGTGACGTCACTGCGTGTGTTAGGTTTGCACCCGAGAAACGCATGCGTCGACCTTGGAATTGCAGCATTTACGCATGCGAACAAAGGTGGCGCAATCCAAATGCTAGAGCGAATGCAAAGTTGCGTCATGACGTCACCCCCAAACTCGAGACCGAACAAAGTATAGATATCATATAGTCTCCATTGATCCAGGATGACCTTTGAAATGTCAGTCATTGAGGGAAATTGTAGACTGACACTGAAATTTGTATCATTTACTTATCCAAAATTCCAGTATTCCACTATTCAAGATAAGATTATTTTTTTACGTCTATAAATGCACCGATTTTAACAGCACATAAAGTATAACATTTATATTCAACTACTAGTGGTTACCAAGAGTTACAGAAAAAAGGAACAAATTGAGTTAAAGAGGACCTGTCATGGAAGAATTGGAGGTCCTCTCGGATTACTGCTGAGCAATTAACCATTGTTACACCCTCTTTTGACTTAATTTAAAACAGTAACACCATTTTCCAAATACTGGCAAAGATGACAGATCCCCATTGATACAAAGTACAGGCAATCAAACTTACAGATATTAGTGATTCCAGTGATGGTCTAAACATGAGTGGATAGTATGTTGTCTGCATAGCCTTGGCTAAGATGAAAGGAGGTCCAAAGAAGCCCTGACCATCAATGCTGGCTTCCAGAGGCCAGTCCACACTAGTTTGATTGATCTGAAAATGAAAAACACATTATGTAAGTGATTCCAAAGCTATACATCCTTAATTGGTCACACTTGCTCAAGTGATCGAGATCTCGATCAAAACATGTGGCAGGTATTATAAAATGCTGCCTTTGTGTACATTGGAGGTGTTAATTGGTCACACTTGGTCAGTTCGTAAGTCAGTGGTTGGGAGACATCTTTTGACAAGGGTTATATTAGAGGAACTGGTAGAACCATGAAGAAAAGCAATAGTGAACAGTGGCACAGCACACACACACACACACACACACACTGGTACAATACACGCATGCATGACGCACACACAGACAGACACACACACACACACTGCCATTACCAAACATGTAGAAAAACCAACAAGACATTGCCTGAAACTCTGCATGCGAAGATTTTAGAAATGAACTCGAAAAAGGATTGGAAGGAAACTTGATACAGAAACGACTACAGAAAGAAGCTTATGGAAGCCTTGCACACCAAATCTAATCCCAATAACTTGGACTAAGGAGTGACGTTCCTTGTGAATGGGAAAGATCATTTAAAGGGTGCCTCCTGACTACTGACTCAGGGACCAACCAATTTATTTGTGACTTATGCATGTCAACCACTTTAATGACAGCCTGGGAATAAACAACCTAAGGAATTGACTGTGACTCAACCAGTGGTGACACTCTTGGACAGTTACTGATGAAATAACTGCATCCATCTACAGAATGAGTGAGATGTCGAGCTCAATACCTCGCAATTGGCTAAGTCAATCGGTCATTGTCTTAGCACCAGGGGGTTGCTTGGGGTGGTCCACTCCATGCTGTGGGTTGTCATGTTCTGTGTTTGTTGAAACTGCAATATTCGCACACCGTAAGCCTCCAAACAGAGTGTGAATGAACAAACCTTAACAATTGCTTAACACTTACAGTGCATCAAGTGATCGAGATCTCGATCAACATGTGGCATGTATTATAAAATTCGCCTTTTGTACATAGGAGGTGATTAAGGGAATCGATAGACAGTCAGAGTTAGAGGCATGTGACAGCTTACTCCTAGTGAATATTAGATGCAATGTCTTGTCTAATCAGTTGCACTGAAGATGACACTAGGAAGAATATGGACTTCTCCAGGAAATACTCAATCTTTACAATGTACAAGACAGTTATGTAACATCAACTACTCACCACTGGTATTTCTTGTGACACAGACTGGTGGACAGGTGCAGTGAATTCAATCTGTGCTGCAGTGCCTTCTGGATTCACTGTGCATTCTATCAAGTACACTCTGATATCATTGGGTGAGCGTAACACTATGCGGCATGGGTAGTGTCCGGCACTCTTTGGGGTAAATTTGATGGGTACACTGACTTGGCCTTCATCTAGGATCACACCTATTGGAGAAACATTGAATTCACTTGTGATAACTGACGGGTACAAATTTTGTTTTTATAGTTAGGCAGCAAATGTGATGAACTTTATGAGCTAACTTTTAAGAATGGGCTGCTAGATTAGCTTGAGATTTCCCACCTACATTGTATTTTTTATATTTATTGTTAGTATCAAAAAGGGAAAGTTAACTTAAAGCAAAAGTAGCACTTTTCACATGACATAGCCCTCAATTTTCCTGAAATTTGAGTATGGTTGGATTTTTTCATAATAATCTTAAACTTGCAAAAGATGGTCTAGCTCTAAATGATCTATATAACATCAAAGCTTTTAATAATTGAAATGGAGGAGCCCAAGCTTAAGAGAGCACAGTACAAATCCTTCAGTGGTGGGAAGTGTAACACTGCTATAATTCCTATAGAAGCTACAAGTTGAGTAGTATGTGCAGAGTTTTGTCACTAGAAGATGCTTGTGATTATCACGAAGTGCATATTCTGCTTATATTTATATTTTTTTTGGATGGTGCTTTGCCTGTGTGTGCAAATTTCCTCAGGTTCAAATCCCGATGGGGACACTTGCTGGGATTGATTCGTGTATTCACTCTGGATTTGATCTGTATACCAAGCTATGATTAAAATCAGAATACTGCCTCCTCGCTGGTTCCACTTGGTAATTTAGGCAATTAATCAAGAAAGCACCTGTCCTTCAGAGAGGGATGTTTAAAGCTGTCGGTCCCAGTGTACAGAGAGTCACAACTGTACATGTACATCATAGGTCAGGTTTCCAATACGAGTAGGGTTAAACCCATGACGGTTCCCAACCCTCCCTCAGGGTCGATGCGGGCTATGTTAGATCCTCCATATCATGGTACACATGGCCCTGTATCAGGTTACACACTCATCCTGACACCTAAACCATTACAAGACTTTACCTAACAAACAAACCAATGAACTTAATTTTAAAATATGCCATTAAAAACGTTTTGGTGGTATTATACAGATACATATGTGACTGCCGCGAATCCCCGTGGGGCCAGGAGTTAGAAAAAACAGAATGTATTTTACAATTTAATTTACAAAATTGACATTGTTTGATCTATGTTAAAAAAAAGGATATAATTCAGACCAATATTCAATTCTCTCTTAAAAAATCATTATCAGGAAAGGCAGAGCCCCAAATTAAAGCATGTGTTTCGTTCATACCCCGCTGGCACTGTGGCAGTAGTGCAGTGGCCGATTATCGATCACTTTGCTGCAGCAACTCAACGTAACCTGCTGCCGCTGCATTAAAATAAATTTAACTCGTTTGCAGTATCCCGTCACTGTAGTATCTGGACAATACCTAATTTCCGAGTACTGCACCGTCTACTGCAAATTACCGCAACGAACGTTGTCAGTGTAGTATGAACGACCCTTTAGTCTGGGTGTACATATAAATGTGTTGTTTTTTTACTGATTATTGGTGACTTTTCTAGCTTTTTTGTGACATTGGTGACACCTTTTGAGTCATATTCTTTTGTTGATGGTAAATCAAATAACATTTGTTTGGGTCGTAAAAATCCACTCCATTGCTTTAACACCATTTACCCAATCCATTCATCTACACCTATATAGTTGTGAGTAATAATTTCTTGGCCCGCATATGCGGCGCGGCGGTGCTTTGAACTGCGTCTACGTGTACAACCCAGTAGTGCGCCATTTGTCGAGGAAGCTGGCGTTATCGAGTAACTTGGCCAAGAATTATTACTCCAACTACAAATAAGTTTACAACATACAGACTTATAACCAGAACTTCCCCCTAGAAAGCCCGGCCGGTGACCTGTCTACTTTGTGTCCATTCTTAACCGCTCTGATGCTGAATTTTGGTTTTGAGGCGTAAGTGGTGAAGCGACAAACAGTGTGGGAGGTCCTCAAAATGCTTGGAGTTGACTCAAATGTTAATGATTTTGCCTTTGGGTTCATCTGACTTTGCTCCTAAAAAATGAAATGAGGGCATGTATTGGATAGAGTACGGTTTTAGGCCCTTTATAATTTGTACTGTCAAGTTACATTCAACACATTTTTGTGATCATGACTGCATTGAACACTGAATTTCAACCAATTTCAATCATTTCATTGCTGTAGTACCGTGACAGGAGCTATTAAAATGGGAAGTGTATGCAATATAGGTTGTGTTTGGACCAATTTGGTGATTGTTGATGTAGCAGAGGGTGTTCTACCAGTTTCCAAGTGAATAAGATCATACCCAATGAAACATTCTGATAAAAATGGTCTTTCATTTACTTACACTGCAAAACGTCACAATCCATAGCATGGGTCAGAATTTGTTTACCCCATATTCAGGTGCACATCATTCAAAAAGTACGTAGGAAGCAAAATCAGCGAAGGGAGAAAGGCAATAGATCAATGAGGGAAGTGAAGGCGAAGAGAGGTTAAATAGAAGAGAACAACAAATGGGACAACAGAACGGGGGCCGGCTAAACAAAAAAAAAAGACCATTAAAGGACAAAATAGGAACATCAATTCTCCCTTGCCTCCAATCCTTTTTCACAAGTACTAAGGTCAAGGGTGATTCCTACAGGTCATTACCAAAGGTAAGGTTATCACCTGGAGTCAAGGTCACGGTTACTTTTACCTGAAGTGCAGTGCTTCATCCTTCCCATAATCAAATTCTCATCACTCAACCCAAAGCAGCTATGGCAGCTGTCACAGACCCACTGGCCAGCGTCCTGTGACCTGGCGACGTTTATCTCCGTTCGGTCATCCTCTGTTGTGCGGCAACCACAAGGGCCTTTTCTCTCGCAGCATTGGTGATGGGTATCACTAATTGTTCATGTAGGATTGCATTGCGTCACAGCGCCAGTAGATGACATTGTTCATCCCCAACCATAAGGCTTACCACAGCGGAAACAAGCCAAGAGCAGTCATTTAAAGCAGTGAGTTGTTGCCAGTACTGTATTATTCCTACAACAACATTGTCTTTGGGCGCGCGGCGCGCGATCGCGCGCAGTCCGCGCACTACCATGCTTTGAGTCCGAGCGATTTATCGCGCATCTTGTTAAAATCCCGGCTGCGAGTTTTCTAACTTCGTATTTGAGCCGGCAACACCCAGCAAACTCGTCATTGCAATATTTAATTTTAAATGTTCACGGAACACTATTCTTACCATTTACACGCAAGTCCGATAGTGTGAACGGCTGGTAAATCGGTGCCGAGAGAAAAATAAACCTGCAGGATTACTCCACAAATGTATCGAACTCCAATGGAAATACCGCATGGATGGTGTACGAAAAATGACACGGACTATGTGTAAATAATGCATAAAGTAAACGTCGTAAATTTAAAGCCTTTCGCTCGCACATGGTTTTTTTTGATTGAGCCTTGAGGCCAGTGTTTGATAGCTACGGATGGCGCGAAAGAATTTGAAGGGTCCCTTTACAACATTAACGGAAAGAGAAATTTAATACTATTTCGACATGAGAAGAAACCGATGACGGTACCCACCCTTTGTGGTCAATTGTTCTGTGCAACTATGCACTAAACCTGTTCAAAGAAATGAAAGGTGCCGGGGAAGGGTGTCGCCCTATTAAATAAGAACATACTTGACAATGACACACGTTATGGGATACTTAATCAAGTCATCGTGAATCGCCATGATTAATGAAAACTGAGCTTACTCCCAATTATTTGTTAAGATAATTCTGACTAAATATGACTGACTGTTTGGTGGCCGGACTTAGGTTCTCTACATTTGTTACTGATATGTTTTGACCTGTTTTCGGCCATGCCCAGTTTACTTCCTCTCCCTGGCTAGACTAGAGAATCCCTTTCAAAATGAAAAAAAAAACTTTCCCTTCTTTTCCTTCTTCCGCTCCGTGTTCGAGGTTCAAGCAAGAGAAGGGCCTGGGTTGAAATAATTCTCTTTTGAAAAATTGATACACTTGAATATAACTCTTTTACAAATCATGGTAATTTGATTAAGTTTTGAGTGACAGTCTAAGTATGTCACTTAACTTGTTTACTAACTGATTGCAGTAATAAACAATGCTTAATTGGCTACAATTGCTACTCCTGAATTGAAAATGCATGAGTTTTAAAACTGTCTTCATCTGGTCCCAACTCAGAGTTTTGCCGGTCCTGTTTGCTATGCATCTCTATGCTTGTAAAAGCGCGTCTCCAGCCAGAATTTGGGAGCTTTTAAAAAAGCTCTTCTGCAGCTCGCCTCAAGTAGCCAAGATGGATCTTTTTAAATGCTCCCCCTGAAAATGTTCAAAAGCAATGTCCTGCTACAAAGCACACAACCTCCAGGTTTGTGTTTACATAATCAATTTCTGGCAGGGTGCTCATTTATAAATGTTTTTTGATTTTGAAAAAACAAAAATCCAGTATTGCTAAGAGGTTGAATTTGATGTTCAAAGATTGGTTTAATAAATTAAAAACAAACCTCTCCAACTTCACAAAATCCATTGTATGTGACAAGCCATTTATTTTGACAATGAATCAAGGCATTGTATTTAAAAGGATACTGGTCAATTAATAATCCACCCTTTAAATAAAAATCAAAAAAAAACCAAAGATATACTATTAGAGATGTTTTAGTCGCAGCTATAACCAAAACCAAATTTTGACCCAAGATCAAGTGTTGCACATGCTCTCAGACAGAAATCGCTCACTCTTGGCGACTGTAATTACATCATGGCTTTAACAAGTTCTATTCAGGGTAATTTTTTTTGTTTGATCCCAGAAGTATTCTATTTTCTTAACAATGATCAACAAAATATCTTTCATCCTATTTCATAAACATTTTTCCTGAACCGAGGGCACCATATGATAAAGTGTTCAGCAAAAAATTATTTTCCAAATATCTGGCAAGTAGCCAAAAAGGTGTTATGTAAAGCAACCATGTAAAGGTAAGCTTGTTGTTTTGCAAATGTTTTCTGGAATATGTAACAGGTAAAGACATGATGTCATAACAATTCAAAATTCAGGTGCTACAAACAGATGCATTTAGGAGAAAAAAACGGATCTTCAGGTTCTAACAAGATTAGCATACATATGGTGGATAATTTCTCATCCTCCTCTCCAGAATGAGGATTTATTAGCTCTAAAGAGATTGCCTGGCCTCCAATAAAATGATGTCCCCAGTTTTTTGGAGCATATCATGCTAAACAAATTAATATCAAAAACACATTATTTTTATAAATCAAATAATGAGGGCCTGATTCTTTTTCCTTTCCATGTTGACCTGAAATATATGCATTTCCCTTCTGAGAAAAAGGGGGTGGAATGCCCCCCAAAATACCTTTTTAAGAAGAAGCACCCTACAAAGAAATTTGTCTCAAAAACCAAGTGACCCCAGGTCACACCCTGTCGTCCTTAATTCCGTTTTGGCTCAAGGCCCACACGGACGCATGCACATAATCATGTTGTGGGGGCGGGCCTGGAAGCGGGAAGGTCAACATTGGAAATGAATCAGGCCTCAGTTATATGATTTATAAAACATAAGTGGTTTTTGACTAAATCATTACACTGTACCTGATTTCCTTTATAACAACACCAATGTTGACTGAAATATATGCATTACACCTTAAAAAAAAACGCCGCCGTTGAATGAATAATTTCATCAATCAACACCAGAACTAGCACAACTCCGTCGGGGTGGAAACATGATATTTTTCGGAGAGCAGCCATAGGCTGCAGTCAAAAAAGGTATACTCAAAACGCCAGAAAACCAACCCCCGAAAACAACATGGAATCTAGATCCTAAAAGTCAGGAGTAGCCAATAACCTCATCCTAGACAGTGGAGTAACACAACCCAGGGTGATTAATAGGAGACCTTAGACAGACTTTATAAATGTGTTTAAAAAAAAAATACCTGGCCAAAGTTTTGGAGGAGAGCCAGAGCCTAGAATATCTTCCCGAGAGAAAACCCAAGCCTTAAGGAATAGGGGAGAGGAAGACTCTGAAAAGAGACTGGAGTGCGACGTAGCCCCTGGACAAAGGGCCCGAAAGCACCCCGCGGCAAAGGCGGAGACAGGCCTCAACAGCCTTAGCGAACAAGGATATCCCCGGGAGGGAACCATAGAAGCGCAAGGCGGACCCCCGTAAAGAGACGCGTGGCCAAGAGGCCTAACCCAAAACAAAAAAACGAGGAGCGGGCCCCCTAGAGAGGGGGTCCGATCAGAACACCACAGATGAACACCCCACGGAGAGAGGCCCGGGGGCGATAAAGGTGGAGAGACTGAATGAAGGCTAAGCCCCCAGCCCCGATGCAGGGCTGAGAGATAAGTCCGAACCTGACCCGGAGGAAGAAACTACAAGGAGAAGGAAATCTCCGAACCAATCCAGCCGGGAAAGGGGACGCCGAAAGAGTAAATAAAGGCGAGGGCTAGAGCGCCGCCGCACCCAAAGCGATTGGGGCTCCGCCAAGAAACTCTCCGATAGAACTCAGACCCAAGAGGGCCCTAGCTTCGGTCAGACAACGTACGCCTGGGGATCATGGAAAACGAACCAACGTCACACCGAAGGACGAACCGACAAACCTAGGGCGTGTGGTAGCTGGAGCTAGTGCGAAAACCGAAAAAATCCAGACAGACGGACGATCGGAGACAGCAAACGCTAACAAAGCCTCTCAAAATAAAAAGCGAAAAGTCCGCACCTTCACTATCACACACAGCCAGAGGAATGGATGGACTATTCAGCCTCGACTCGGAGGTTGACAGAACCACCGAGGAAAGAACGTGGCAGACCTCCGCAATAAAACCGGGAGCCGCGGCAAAACCAGAACCGGGCAACCGAAGAGCATTCAAGGCTAGAATTAGTATAAACTAGCACTTCCCCCAGATCGGGCCAATAGTCAATATCCTGGCCCGAAAGGTAGACAAGTGGGTAAAACCACCGAGAAGTCTACCAGAGGGTAGAACCCAGAGGTTAGCTCCTCTTCAGAAACAACACCCGAGTCGAGCCCCCGAGAGCGACCCGAGCACGATAAGCTCACTAACTGGCTCGGGGGAAGCCCGAGCAGAAGCCGTTTAACCAGTGGCGACTGCAAGCAGAGAGCAGGTGGCAAAGTCGTAGAAGGGGACGAATGATCCTAAACATGAGGAACTTCTGGACCGAACGACAAATCTGGGTATCGAGAGGAGGCAGACCAAGTAGCCCCCCCGCACGCCCCCGCGCGTGCGAACTCCCGGCTCACGGGCAAAAGGATGCCAACAAGAAGAGGTCCGCGGACTGCACCAAGCGGCTTCAACACATTATCTCCCAAGGAGAAAGTGAAGAGAGCCACCGAAGGTGCTAAAAAACCCAAAAGAAGGGCGAGAATAAACCGATTAAAAGGATCACCAAAAGCCTCGAGAACAAGGATTAACCACGTCGTCAAAACCAAACTCTAAAAAAAACGTCAGACAATTGGAAGAATTACTCACAGCGGGGTTTCAACGCCCAGAGACATTTCCACACCGGAGCGAGAAGCTCCCAACCAACTTTAAAGTTCAGGTCACCGACTTTGACCGACTAGGAGAGAGGGAATAAAAATCCCCCAAGTCGGAAGGGGGCAGACCACCATGTCAAGGGCTTCCAGGTTGTAAAGACAGGAGCCAGAGCAAACCGAAACGTGCCCCCCAGGACCCCGGAGGGTACTAAGGGGAAAAGAACAAGATCCAGTCGCAAGGGCCAACGGCGGGAAGACAAGACCTTGCCAACTGCCAAGAACAACTGAGAAAGCCGCCAGTGAAGGCCGAGTTCGGAGAACCCACAACCAAACAAGGGAATACCCCGTCGTCGGGGATTCCCACTAGGCAGTAGACAGTTGGACAGAAGGCCGTGGCAAAAGAAAGAAAACCCATAGTGAAGAGATCGAACAAACGGGAGCCTGAAAAAAACCGCTGGAGGGAGGGGAACCCCCTAAAAAAAAGACCCCTACGAATCGGGAGGCACACCCTGGCCTGAAGCCCAGGAAGAAACCGCGTAAGGGGAGGCCCCGGATGATGCCCCAACTCTAGGCCCTGACGAGCCCCAACGTTAGGTAGGGCCGGAACGAGGGCCAGCGCCCGACGCTAGGGCAGGCAAGCCCCGTACAACGAGCCCCCTCCAAAGTGGGCACCGTCGAGTCACGACCCAAAAACCCGTTGTCCAGGTAGTCCCCCGAGGGAGAACAGCGGAACCAGGCTACAATCTCGTTTGGTCAAAAGTAGTTGGCCACAAACCTATAGATCAGCTCTTTTACATTGTCATAATAATTCGTACATTTTTGAAGGTACGAATTGAAACTTTTTGGTATCAAGCTGAATGCCCTTTGCTAATCATATAATCTATCCCCTAAAAACCTCCACCTTCCCACCGATCATGTTTGAGTACTGTTTAGCGCACTGTAACACAATTCCAGATTTCAACTTTGTTCCGGGGGAAGGGGGACGATTTTTCCTGTACGGTAAGAAAAGTGTGGCCAACACTTTGTCCAAGATTGTATTTGTGCGTGGAAAAGAGGGTGCCCGGGTTGGTTAACTTGAAGGTCTGATAACTTTAGAATTGGCCCATTGGATTTCCATGGGAATTTTCAGGACTGGTGTAAAATGTGATATTCCTTCAAACGACTGTATATTTTGCAGTATAAGAAAGATAGTTACAATTTAAGCGACAGGGGGTCACTTTAAAATGCTAAAGCAAAGAAAAGCTATCTAACAAAACCTTTTTTTGGACCTATTAATGCATTAAAGTATGTAATTCACATGCTTTGAAGTCAATCAAGTAACGTACAACCAATAGTAAATTTGTATTTTTTTTCTCGGTTGGGTGGCAATGAATGTTTGTAGAAAAAGGAAAATATCAAAACCATAATGAAGAAAAACAGTAAGTGGGCTAATTAACCATTAATAATAGCAAACAGTAGGAACGGCTTCCCTGCCTCTTCAGTAAACAGAGGTCCCACAACATTCATTTTTAAAATATGGTGGAAGTCTTCCATGCGAAGCTCAAAATGGTATTAAAACGTGACTTACTCTGTTACTTTACTTACTTCAAATAAGTATTTTCATTCACTAATAAATTGTGCCCATGTGTGTATGTGGTTGTGTGAGTAGTGGGTGTTGTCGATGGGCGATCACATCTCGGCGTGCACGGGTCCGTGTTGAGAAGAGCGCCGCGCGCGTCTGCGTGGATGTTGAGGAGATCGACCGTAATAGGTTTTATTCTATTCGTAATAACATGTCTAAAAAAAAACCGTGCCTACAGTTAAAAATTACAAAATTTAGATTCTTAACGTAGTCAATGGGTCCTAAATTAAGCTCAGAAATGCTCCATAGTAAAACATTACAATTATAAATTTAATTACCATAGGAAATAAATAACACCACAATGTTTCAAGTTACATTGATTAATTTCAAAACAATAATGGTCAGTAAAAAATCCAAAAAAGTAAAAAAAAAGAAATCTTAACAGATAACCGATCATGATGCTGTTGAGGAGGAGGAGAAGGAGATGGGAGGAGAAGGAGGAGTGGGGTGAGGGAGGAGTGAGGAGAGGTGATGAGATCTTATTTCAATGCAAACCGCCGTATTACGCTAGTCAACTTCCCCTTTTTTCGAATGCGCTTACCTAAATTTATAAATAACTTGAGATATTGCAATGTAAAGACAACATTTTAAGATAAACGTTCATCAATGAGACTAAAAAACGACAAATCCAACCAACGTATTTCATTGTCGACATCAATAGAGCTTCTCTTCTTCTCGATATGCCAACATTAATAAAAGAACATGGTACTAACTTTATTTTTATATAATATTGGCATATCGAAAGAAGCGTTATCACAGATAGAGCAAACTATTTTTTTTTCGCTCCTGAAAATTGCACATTAAGTATGGATTAAATTCGTTGTAACTAACTCAATTATAAAAGTTTTAATACACCTATAACAACGGTAATAAGATTACTACTAACTTACTACTACTACTACTCTGCTTGCGTCGACAAAAATTTAGCAATGTATGTTAAGAGGTCACGTAACCGATAGAGGTTAAGCTTAGTGGCTTACACGGTTTAATGAAATGGCCGGACATCGTAATTTAATGAAATGCCTTTGTAGATGAGTCGAGCCCCATTCATTTCGTGTTTTTTTTTTTTTTTGCTGATTTTACTATTAGATATGTTAGAAACATGCGCAAAGTATCGCTTTTGATTTATGTTATTAACGTTAATTATTTCCAGTGCTCCTATCGGTCATATAGGCCCAAAAAATGCTTTAATTTGATTATTTTGACCTGTCCCTAAGCCAAACAAATTATATAATTTTAAATAGGATATCAAAGGTAGGTGTTCTTGTGTGTATTTGTGCCAAATTTGGTTGTTGATCATCTTTAGCGCCAAAGGGAGCACCGAACAGCGGAAAAGCCACCAGCAGAGCGGGGGCAGAGTGCAAAAAAAAAGGCTAGGTCTGGCCCCGACGAAGCGGCAAGCTATAGCAGGCAGGATGCGCCCATGCCCAGCGAAGGCGGGCTAGGACCGCACAGGCAGGGCAGGGAGCCCCACACGGTGGGGGACCCTGCATGCGAAAGTAGAAGCAACGTCGGGAATAGACGCGGTAACCCAGGCCTACACAAGGTGAAGGAGGGCTCACACCCTAAGGCAAGGACAACATGCCATCCAGGGGTGAAGCCACTCAGGCTAGGCTGCCCGTAGGGAGCAATGCCAAAGAGCCGGACTTGGGTGGAACCAAGAGAACCGACGAGAGACCACAGAAGCCACGAGGGGATGATCGAGACCAAAGGAGGGCCGCAAACATCACCGCAAGGGAGACAGGTCGCTGTGCCGGGAGGAGTTGATAGTCAACACCAGGGAAGGTGGACAAAACAACGAGCAACAGCCCCCGTAGAGGGGACCAGTCGCTGTGTTTTAAGCCCGGAAATCAACGCCACGACGGCGGATAAACGGCCACCATGCAGCGCACCCCTGCGGGGAGTGGGCGCGCCAAAGAGGATTGAGTGGTAAAACAATCAACCCAAGGCCCATCAACCTACTGAGAGGTTGAGATGCTATAAAAGGGAGTACTCCGCACCCGAAGGCGGGGGGAAGGAGGAACAGCCCCTAGAAGTCCGGAGCCACGAGCTATAAAACCCGCGAGAGACTTATAGCGACATCGGCTAAGCACGGGCACGCAGAGCGCCCTGAGAGGGCATGCTCCAGCCTGCACTGAGCCCCGTGGAGGCAGGCAAAGCACCGGAGGCTTCCCCACAAGGGCGCCGAAACGGAAAACCCACGGGGTGTAACGTAACGGCGGAACCGTAACGGAACTAGCCTGGGACGAACCGCACCAGTAACCGCACACGAACCGCAGCGTGAGCGGGGAACAACCTGTGGCGAAGGCGCTGCGCGCCCCAACCTAGCCCGTGAGGCCTGGTGAAGCATGCAGCACGAGCCAGATTAACCCCGGGGGCTAGCAGGCTAGCCATGGGGGAGCAATGGCATAAACGCACCCGGCGCCCCGTAACGGGGCACCGAGGAAACCACCAGGCTGGAGACTCAAACCCGAGGACCGGTACACGGCAGTGCGGTCGCAGAGTCCGAGAACCCCTAAACCACGAGCGCGGGTGTCGGTACTGGCGACGGATCGGCCCGAGAAAACACGGGCGTCACCATAGCCAACACAAACCGCTACCGGACGGACTGCAGCAACCTCGGGAACGGAGCCCGACACACCCCCCTTCCCTTAGCGGAAACATAAACAGGGAAACTTTGTTCAATGGCGAACCATTGAAAGTTTCAGATTCAGAGTTCAGATACGTTTTATTAGCATTTTCATTCAGTCAGTACATTATATATGATATTATATATATAATATATTTAAAGCTATTTAAGAAAATAAATTAATTTTAATCTTTGAGAATTAAAAATGACAGAGTTATGAATGCATGATACCAAATGCAGGAGAGGCCATCATAAGTCAGATGGACTTTGAGCATGACCCCACCAACATAAAATAATAAGTTTTTTTAAATTTAAAATTATTGGATAGGACTGGACAGGACGGGACCAGGACGGGACAGGACAAGGACAAAAACACTTAGGGAAAGACAGCCGAGAACATTGTCAAAGTGTTTTAACAAGCTCAGAGGAAGGGGAGCATGAGGTCCGTTGTGTGCAGGAATGGAAGATGAATGAGATGACAAGGAAGAGGTATTGCAGTTAGAAGAAAACAGTTAAAACAGAAAGGCCACCGCAAAGAACAAGCACCAAACGGACTAAAAGCGACAGAGGAAGCAAGACCCGTTAAAGAACGCACGGAGAAGAAGAGGGTCGCGGGCGCAAGCGCAAAAGACGCTGAAAAAGTGGGGTGAAGCGAGCCAGCTGGGCGCGCGTGCCGGAAAGAAAACGCAGCGGATGAAAACAAAGGGGTGCCGCGGTAAGACCCGTCCCGCCAACGCGGAGACAAAGATACCGTCGCGGTAACGAAGTCACACACGGTAAAGCATTTTCCAAAGTCAGTTTGAACAATATTTTATTAAAATCAACACTCATGAGAAAATAAAATAATAGACACACTCACCCAGTCGAACTGTTTTATTGATAGTATGGCAACTACAAGAACACAGAACCGGCTCACAAAAAAGCAAGGCATCCAAAGCACGCACACGTGCGGCAATGGCTGCCTTTGTTTTACTTTTTTCCCGACTACACAGATCAAATGACCGCATCGGCGGCAACAAAAAAGGATACACAATAAAAGCTCTCCGACGGCGTAAAATTCTCCGTTTATTCCGTCCAAATAGAGCGTTTAATCCAGTATATAATCCAGTAATATATAAAGATAGTATTGGTTATGTAGTAGGAGTATTCCGTTTGAGACAACAACAGTCCGTATCAAACATTCTCAGAATTTTGGCTGCTAATAACAGGAGCTGCGATGACACGCGGTCCGTTTTGGTATGGCGGCCAAAGGAATTGAGAAAAGCTAATGGCCGACAGGGTGTGACCTGGGGTCCTGGTGAGACCATTTTCTCTTTTAGGGGTTGCTTAAAATAGGTATTTTGGGGCATTCCACTCTCAGAACTTGATATGAACATGCACTTGCATAAAATTACCACCAGGTATAGTAGGAAAGAACTGCGGTTTTTTAATGATAGAAGCCAATAACGCAGAGAGAAATGGCCAATTGCTACTTCAATAATAATTGATGGTAACCAATAAAAATTGCAGTTTTTGTTCCATCTTGAAAAGAAATGGATTTCAGGGCTAAAATTAGGATGGACAATGTGAAATATGGCCTTTGAATCAGATATCCAAAATGATACTAATTCCAGGTCAGGTCAGGTTTAATTTGAGGGCCAGCTACTGGTATCATGGTAACAAGTAGACTACTGTCCCAGGGCGGTTGTCAAACAAAAGCCGGCTAAAACCATCACCCCATTGCGTTTCTAAGGAAATCTGATGAGGAGGTAGAGTGAAAAAGAAGATCTACCTAAAAGGGCTCTGGAGAGCACAATAGCGGCCATCAAGCACATTAAGCACATGCTGCCTTGTATGGTGGGCATTGTTGCCCAAAGGCTAGGCCCACTGCCGAAAAAATTGTGGACTGACATAGGAAGTGCATCTGGTTTCAATTTCTTTTGCTCCAATAAATCCCCACACAGCAGAATTGCTGAGTGTGAAGTGAATCTGGCCACCCTCGATTAACGGAGGACAAAAACTGGATTAAAAAATTTGGTTTAACTAACTTAACTTCCCAGTAAGTCAGGGAGGTCCAAAGATGATCAGAACATGCACTTTGAACTGATTGAGAAGTTGATTCACCTGTCAGAGATGATGATCACCTACCTGCAGCAGATGCTGCTTATCCTTACACTATGCTTGCTTGGTGTATGGGCAATTAGATGGGCACGGGAAGGAAGATATGGCTTCCAATAGTACAGACTCCCCAAGGTTCTCATTGATAAATAAGACAGAGCACTGGTTCTGCCCGCCCCCCCCCCCCTGTGGAATGGTAGAAGTCTAGGTTTTGTATCACTGCAGACGTCTGGCTTTAGAGGTAGATTACTTTGACGTCCACAGAAGGGGGAAAGCGCTCAGTGGGTTTCCTCATTTTCGTGTCAGTTAAAAGGTTTGTTGCAAATGTAGGAATTTTAAATTCAAACATTAGGATCAACTGCAATAGTTTCAAAAATTTACAGATTTAATGTTTTTTTAATTTTATCATATTTTCTGGATGTTTTCTTTTACTTTGCAATATATTAGCGGTCGGGGATAGATATTCAATGTTCGACACAGTGGGTAACAACCCCCAAAAAAAACAAAAAAAAAAAAAAAAGGGCAGGGGGAGCTTGCCCCCCCCCCCATGCCCTGCATGTGGTGACACCTCTGCTCCCCCTCTTGCCCCCTGGAAAAGGATGTATTTTAGTTTTTCAGCCAATTTACAATGAAAAACTATACCCCTATCCTCAAAATTTTAATATATGCGTGCCCCCCCTGAAAATGTAGGTGCCCCCCCTAAAAAAAAGCTGGTTACACATGTCAGACCTGCATCCAATGAAGCCAGGGTACCAGGAAGGCTTGTAATTGTCAGTCAGTTTACTCATTAATAGTACCAAGATTAACTTGATAAACTACATGTAGAACTGCCATGCACATGGACTGACGCTTAACATGTAATCCGAAGGACAAGGTAGCTCATGTTTTTTTTTGCCCAAGTCAAAAAGTACTATTGGGAGAACAAATTGTAGGTTAATTACACTCTTGTAAACATTATAATAATTATTAGTATGATTAAATGCTAGTGAGGTGGACCCAATGAGGAATTGAAACCACGGACCCCCAACACCAAAGCAAGACCTAACAGAAGGCTACGCTCCCCACTCAAAATTAGAACCCAAGATGTTTTATTGCAGTACTTATAGATGAGGGACATGTTGAAGTCAACGACAGGAAACGAACAAAGCACTGCCGGCAGTATGAGTGAGACCTGCAGGGCTTGTGCTTTTAAAATTCGCGCTTCATTCAGGCGTAATAAGGCTATTGAAGGCTGTAAAGTTGGGCATATTCTTCGCACCTCTAACATGTCAGTAGAAAAAACCCCCCCCCCCCCCTGGTGATAAACTTGAGTTTGTAAAATTTGTCACATCATCTATACTATCTCTCAACTTTATTTCCATAAAACAGTCATGTTACACAAAAGCAAATTACATAAACAAAAATTTATGGAGGAGATGACCAAAAGCCAATAAGACCAGACTGGGGTCAACCCCTGAAAATATGTTAAACATATCTTAAGATAAAGACATATACAATCAACCAAACACGATAAGAAACGGTTCCAATGCACCATGATTCAAATACTCAAATTGAAATCAACAGAATCTTACAGTAAAAATAAAATAATGCCAAAAAAAATATTCTTTATATTGACATAAGTTCACTGAAATTGGTGCGAAAGAGAGATACTGATTTCGAATTTTGTAGATGTTTACCCAAATTGTTCCACAGAATAGACGCATGTTTCACGGATTGATCAGTACGAACCCTTGCACTTAAATCATAGTCGTGAAGTCCTATTTTTGAAGTAAACTGAATTTATCCTGCAAAATGAATTTTTTATGAGTGTTATTATGAAAATATTAGTTTATAAATGACCTTACACATACCTTCTAGATTATCTGCCATCAGAGTTGGCTTCCCACCTTCTGTGGGGGGGAATCCCTCTTTCTCGTCCAGATCCAATTGGATCGTTACCTTCTTTGGTGGTCCCCAGGTTTTTTCCCAGCATACCTGGATTCTGGTGGCCCTTGCTCCCAACTCCTGGAAAAGGGGCCTTGGCTTCAAACCGGACATGCGGAAACTCACCCCCTTCTTCAAAGGGATTTGCAACTCAAGCTCACCTTGAGAGTATGCATGGGGACTCGCACTTCAATGTGACTCTGAGGAAAATGTTACATAAATGCATTATTAAATTTTGGAAATTCAGGTATGACCGTCTGTAAGAAGACACCTAGAACAGTGGCAAAGACTTCATTTAATCTATAGCTATGTAGAGAACCATATTGACTCATTAGACAACTTAAAATCAATTTTTAAGTAGAAAATTCAAATGTATATCTCAAGCATTTTTTTATCTTATGGCTTAAACACAACAAGAGAGGATGGCCATCACCTAATGAGAAAAATCAAGCCTGGGCATGCAAAGAAACAATACAAACGAGGCGCACCGTTGGACAGGCATACACAAATGCAGCAAATGTGTAGAAGTGTAGAGTATAGATACAAATTTGAAAATACATAGCCTACTTTTCAAGATTTAGGTAATAAAAGTATTCACATTGATTGCACAGTTTCAAATAGATTAGCCCAAGCTCGCACTCAGAGGTGGGGAGGGGGGTAAGGGGAGATGCGGTTGCACCCCTCAAATTCACAAAAGGGGCAAATGTCACTTGGACGATTTTATTATACGAAAAAGAGATGATTGACTAACAAGTCCAATTTTGGTTGATGAAGGGTATAAGGATATTTAAAGGGCTCAGTCTACTTAACCAAAAAAAAATCTGATCAATAGTTCCACTTTCAACGCCCACACCCCGCAAAATAAATACCATCTACAGGCTTGGGAATAACCTATTTGGGTATGGGTCTGTTGAGCTAAACCAGTCAGGCTTGAGGTGACAAGTTTGTCAGCAGCCATAAAAAAATGAAAATGTCAGATGAATTTGTGATACACTTTATGTTCATCATGATGTGTACTGATAATAAAAACAACTCATGAGGAAATATTTCTTGTTGTGTTTTATTGTTACTCAGTTACTGTATTAATCCACTTTTCCTTGTCATAATAACAAAAAAAAATCTTCTTGTACCAGCGTGTACTTCTCCACAGGTTCCCCAGTATCCTAGTGCTTTGTAATAAAGATAAGGTATGCCCAACTTGAAAAAATAATAAAAGTCGGAAAGGTCATTCTTTTTTAGTGACACAGGTGACAACTACGGTTAACGGTCGTAGCATTGTATGTCAAAAAGAATTTGAAATTGTGGACTACTTCATTTTTAATGAAAGAACAAACTTTGATTTATTCATATATTTTGGTTAAGCATAAAAGTTATTTTCTTCAAATGAAGATGCTATACATTAAATTCCCTCCGTTTCTATGCAGTGTCAATTTTAGGTTGTCATTTGGATGTCAAAAATTTTGTTACGACCGTGAATCACATTCGCGGCGGCACAAGTGGAAAGGAAAGAGCTAGTGTAGTTGTGAGGCCTTTACAAAAGACAACGTCATCGGGGCTTTCCCGCCGAGTCGCATTATAGCTGCTATCGTTCTCGTGTTGCATTCAAAATTGGAGCTTGGGTTGTCAAACAAGTTACGACCGTGAATCTGTTACGACGTGAGCATTTTGCCGTATTGCTTCATATTTGCGTACATTAATGTTCAAATATTCCTGATAGTTGTTTAGATCTATAGTTTAGCAAGATTTGTATGCACAATAACGGTATTCTTTAGAACCGTGTACAGCTAGTAGAGTCCATGGAATACTGCAGAATTCGATACTGTACGGACGACACATTGACAGCGTGTGCCAGATTTGTCATTCCAAGCCATAAACCACCGACTATTTGTAAAAATAAGATGTATAATGATATAAGATTGTTGTCATATCCCTAAATCAATATGTGATGAGTTTGTAGTAAAGAAAGTGAAATTTGGTTGTACTTTTCGGTGCAAAGGGATGAAGAAATGCTTCGTAAGGAGTGAAACCCCGCAAGTCATGTGATGCCATCAACCAATAGATTTCAATATATTGTGATCAAGGGAGACCTCATCTCGAGGGGAAGCCCAATTTGTGCCCTAGCGATGCATGGCAATAAACAAATTGGAGTGTTACTTTTTGGAATGGAGAAGGGATAGAACGGTCATATATTTTTATTTATTTATTTATTTATATTTATTTATTGACCTAATGACCTATTATGTGACCTTTGACCCCATTTTGTCGAAAATCTTCAAAATGTCATTTTTCTACATATAAGTGCTATGATCACCAAATTGTCAAAACAACCCCTGACCCAAGGGTCATCTTGGTTTAAACAGATTGACCTGTAAATGTAAGGACCCCTGGTGTGACCTTGGACCACATTTTGTCTAATCATCTTCAAAATGCTATTTCTTCTACAAATAAATTGGATGTGATCACCAAACTGCTCAAAACAACCACTGACCCAAGGTCATATGGGTTTAAACAGATTGACCTGTAATGACCCGTGTGGGACCTTTGACCCCATTGTCTAAAATCATCTTCAAAATGCTATTTCTTCTAAAATTAAAGTGTTGTATCACCAAACTTGCTCAAAACAACCACTGCACAAAAGTCAAAGTGGTTGTAAACAGATTGACCTCTAATGGCCACTGTGTAACCTTTCACCCAATTTTGTAAAATCGCAAAAGGCGGGTCAGTTAAAGCCGGGGATTGCAAGTTTCAATTGCGCGTATTTTTTTCATTTAATTCACTGATAAAGTATTAATTTTAGGGGTTTAATGCTAGAAAAAGTTACAATATTTCTTTAATTCTTCATCATCAGTTTGGAGTAGATGCCACCAACATAAAATTTGCTCTTGGAAAATACTACTACTTCATGGAATGGTATGTCAATGTTCAAACCGTTATCGGGACGGACAAAAATCTTAGTGTTTAAAAAATGTTATTGCAAGAGGGAAGTAAACGTAACAGAGATCTTAGTATAGAAAAAACAATTGCTCTGTCTTCAGCATCCAAACGGTTTGGGAAGAGAAATTCAATATATCTTTGAACTGCATTTGTAGACATAGTCTCTTCTTTGTCTTGCTACAAAATGTTCATGTTTGCAATATGTTGATAATGCTTAAACATAATATAAGAATGGTGAATATGTTCACTGAGGATGCTGATGGTTAAATTTCTGAACATATATGCAAAAAAGTAAGATCAATGAACGTAAACAAGAGCACAGTTTATATGATATCCAAAACAGTATGGTCAATGTCGGACCGTTATAATGCAAGACAAGAGGCATGCCATGTTTAATCAGCACATATTCCAATAAATTTCCAGAGTGAAAATTATTTTAGAAAGATGTAATTATCAAAATACAGGATCATATTTTGGAAATAAATAGTTAAACATCACTGATGATTATTTAAAGTTGGAGAAAAGTAAAGCGTCACCTTAGTTGAAAGTATGGAATTAAGGAGTTAGTCTGAATTAAAACTATGTTAAGCTAGAAGGATATAAACTTAAACTCTTTCTTTTTTGTTTGGGGTGGGTACCTCTAATAAAACCATGCATGCAAAAACTGAATATCCATTTTATTGTTGTTATCACTTGTAGTGTATGCAATGTTCGACCGTTATTAGTTCTTATAGCACTAGAATATGTTCTTGCTCGGTCTACATAGCCTAAAAAGATTATCTGGAGTTACTGTGTGAAACTACAGTACCTATTGCCAATTAACCAAAGTTTGGAGAATAGAATTGAATTTTATTTTTTAAGCTTATGTTATGATTTCTTGACTGTTTAGCTCAGAAGACCCGTCCTGAACTATATTGGAATCCACACTACTTCTGTAGAAGGACTGAATCAATCCAAACAAGTACATATTCAATGAAAAGTTCATTAGATAACTTCATTTTAAAGACATTAACCCCCGCTTTAGAAGATTCATGTAAAGTCTTCCACATGGAAATTAGGATTCAAATATGGTACTGGAGTGAGTCCTCACAAATCAAACAACAAATGCATACTGGGTCCGCGTATTTTATTTTAGCAAAATCTTAAAGCAAAGAGATAGCTTTGCTGTGTTTGTTGCTTTGCAGTTGTACCTGGTGCCTGCGCGTACTCAGAGTTCTAAACGTGACGCAACACGAGCGTCCACTTAAGCGTATACTGCGTAAACGTAGTTCCGTGAAAACTGCGACGGGCGGTGACGCGCCTACTTTGGGTTGAGAAACAAATCAACAACGGTACGGGGGAGACACGGTGAATTGCTGATGCTGGATTACAATTGGAATAGCACTGCTGGTTTTTTATACTTACAACAGGAGTGATATTATCAATTGAAGTCCAGATTAAACACAGGGTATACCACAGGTAGCTCCGCTCTCCTTCCAAAAAAGCACCAAGCACTACCTCTGCAGGTCTGAGGAATCGGCTTGTGAACTCCACACTAAGGTCAAGCTACCCTTCGTCCCAGAGTAACCTGGTTAATCTTGGGTAAGACAAAGTCCCGTGGCATCTCGGCCTGCTATCATGGCGTGGTAGACGAGGCTCTTGTTGCTTGGGTTTGTCAAGCGTACTGATTTAAAACAGGTGTAATGGAAAGAGGTTTTTCTTTTACTTTTAGAATACATCCGCTTATAACTCCAGCATCTTTCCTTGAGGCTAGAAGTGAAATTAGGTTGAAGTAACATGTTTAGTTCTATGATCTGTAAAAGTCAATGGCAGAAACAAATCACTCTGGAGTGGGGTCAAATGTCACACAGGTGTGTACTTAAATCTAAATCGGGATCATTAACTTACAATTTCATGACTACTGTCAATACTTTTATAATATCAAAGACACATATTCATTATAACAAAAAAGATTCATTAAAAGCATGTTATCATTAGGGTGATCTAAAGAGTGTGTCAAACTCCCAGACCTAGTAACAAGAAAGTCCCCAGCATATCAGCGTAATCATAGGGTCTTGGATGGTTTAGAAAATTGGATATTTGAGACAGGTATACTGCAAACTCTTCTTGTATGTTATGGTAACTCTGATTTAATTGAATTTGAAACCTAAAAAGTGTCACTTTTAAAATGCATTTAACAACATTTACAAGCTTCACCATTACCATTCAATATGATTGACACTTTTTAGGAAAGACTTAATTCTACATAGAAACATATTGATACATACCGTCTTGTATAAACTGGGAATGAGAGAGCCAACAAATTCACAGTTGTCTTGGGGATGTAATGAGGTAACCTTCTGGTAAATGAACAACAGCAAACCTCAAAGAGAAGGGTTGGGATCAGTGAGTCTAGGGCCTATAAGTAATACATATAAAACATACCACTACTATTCTAAAATTTAAAATTACACATAATGCGTGACAGTTAAAACCCCAAACAAGCTCTGTATGATCTTCAACATGGCATAAGAAGCCAGGGAAGAAGAAGAGCATCTTAACAATCAATAAATTGCACCTAATAGAGATCATTTCCATGAAACCTTAGAGGGAAGCTTGTAGTGACTGCTTCACAGCCGACTGATGATGTCCTTGCAGGGCAGGAGTGCCCATCTCTCTGTCTGGCATTTGGGCCAGACTCCTAATAATTGTGCTGTGGGGGTTCGCCACTCCTCCCACAAGAGTCGTTTGGCATTCCAAGCATATGCTGGTACCCATTTCTCTCCGGGTGGAAGAGGCAAGCGAGGTAAGTGCTTGCCAAGTGCACAAACCCATTGGCGACAGGGGAGGCTAGAACCAAACCTCTGCTTATGAGGCAAGTGCTGATCCAACTGCACCACATGTGCCCACTATGATGATGTAATGGATTTCTGATTTATGTTTTATACAGAGAATGCATCATTTTGTTGTCAGGCATTTTGAATTTCATATCATGACACTTTTCTTTCAACCAAGGCAGATCTACTTGACCATAATGACACAATCTTTTAAACCACTATCTAAAAAACACATCGAAAAAATGCCATAACACAAATACTGAAACTGATATCTCTGATATACATGGCATCTTCCGGTCAGATTGCTATTTTCCTAATTTATCCGATATTGTAATGGTTAAAACTGCTAGAAATAGGATATTTCTTCATCTTCTTTCCTGGAGATAGCCAGTGCACACACGTGTTGAAATATAAAAAAAACACTAAATTTCACTAGTAAGTTCAGGGAAGATAAGCCACCCAATAATAAGATCAGGCTCAACTCAGAAATATTACCGATCATTATTGTCGGACATTTTCCGCTGAGGAATTCTTATCTTACCTGTATATATATATCCAGTCCAAGGTGCCTGAAGGCATTGACACTTGAAGCTTATGTAGGCACTGTTCTGCAGTGGCTGGGTGAGTGTACATGCTCTGTAGCTCTGACTTGATCTGTCTGGAAAAACAATGTGCACAATTATCAAAAACATACTACATTATATGAGATGACCACTTATTCAACTTTTGAAATTAAAATTTCACGCCAAGCAGGGGTACACTGTTTATTATTAAAAGGTTTCAAATTTTTACTCTAACCTTAGCATTTGAAAGGAAGAAATTGGTGGAGGACAAGGTGTAATAAATTATGTTAAATGCAGATTTTACCCCAGCCACAAAGGCATAGTGTGATTTGATTTAGATAGACACATCATATCTTGCATGTCAGAGGTGATGAAAGGGTTAGTTAAGAGGGCATCAAGCCACATACTTTTCTCTGTTTGAAGAAATGATGGCAGTAATTAAACGTCTGTCATGGGGTCGGCCACGCTAACCCCCACCCCCTCTCCGTTGTTGTTTAGTAGAGTAATGAAATGCATGACTTGTGTATTGTGATACTCAACAGAATAGATAAAAAACATTGCGCTGCATGTCTCATAATTTCGAGGAACTACCATTTCACAGCTCTTGAGAGATGATAATATCCATCTTTATCCAAGATGTGAATTAATAATTTGGTTGTTGATCACTATACAATGGTCTGGATGAGAGTCTTAAATGATAAAACACGCTGACCCTATTTTTATTGTTTCAAAGGATGTAAGAAAGAGAAGACCTTGCAATGGATATATCACATCACTCACGAGGCTTTTCTAGTACATCACATTATCAGGCATGAGAAAGAACTTGCAGAAAAAAAAAACTGAAAGCGAAAAAAAAACTGAAAAACGCGGGAAATCCAGCAGA